>MCFG01000022.1:0-70000 GCA_002104895.1 Anaeromyces robustus | reverse complement strand
AACGTATGAAGCTAACCGATACTAATAGCCCGATTGGCTTGATACTCAACAATCAGTCATAAGCTTCTTAAGGCTTGAAGATCTTGGGGATCTTGCAAAAAAAGACCTAAACGGTTTTGAAAATCTAACTGATTTTGTTTGGTTTAGTGGTCATAGCGAGGAAAAAAAACGCTCCATCCCATCCCGAACTGGAAAGCAAACGTCCTCAGCGGTGATGATACTATGTCTGAAGACATTGGAAAGTAAACACGCTACCAGGCTTAATAAAAATCAATTTTTTTCTTCATTATATCTTACTCCATCTCCCTCGTCTTAAAATAATTTGGGCGAGGGGACTTTTTGTCATGACTGGGTCATGTTTTTTTTTTAGGGAGTATCGCTAAACTCTACCTGATCTCTGAGGAATCATGTTATTGTCTATTTTAAGCGGAGTTTGAATTCTTTTTTAATGTATTTTTTTATGGATTTTTGATTACTAAAAATTGAAACCATTACTTGATTTCTGAGAATCCTCTATGCTGTTTTTTCGTTAGCATTATTATAAGGAATTTTCTCAGTAGACGTAGCAGTGGCTTCTTCCGCTATTTTGCTTTTCAGATAATCGATTATTTTCTGATATTTTTCCTTTTGGTCGTCTGTCAGTATAGGTAAGTACTGTATTATTTTCGCTGTTGATAGAGGTGTTAAATCGTAAGAAGTTTCTATCCAAATGTTGGCATCATGCTCAACTAAATATTTAACAACATCTAAATATCCACTTCGTACCGCTAGATGGACTCCCAAATTTTTTGAATGAATGTCGGCACCGTGCTCAACCAAAAATTGAACAATATCTAAATGACCTTTTTGTGCTGCTATACATAAAGGAGTATATCCTAAGTTTGTTTTTTTATTTATGTCCGCACCATGCTCAATCAAATATTTAACAATATTTAAATAACCATTTTGTGCTGCTATATATAAAGGAGTATATCCGAGTTTTGTTTTTTTATTTATGTCCGCACCATGCTCAATCAAATATTTAACAATATTTAAATAACCATTTTGTGCTGCTATATATAAAGGAGTATATCCGAGTTTTGTTTTTTTATTTATGTCCGCACCATGCTCAATCAAATATTTAACAATATTTAAATAACCATTTTGTGCTGCTATATATAAAGGAGGAGGTACTCTATCATTATTATTTGCTTTGTTTATATCATCACCGTGCTCAACTAAAAATTCAACAATGTTTAAATGACCATAGTATGTGGCTGCAATTAGAGCGGTTCCTTCATTACAATATACCTTATTTATATCAGCACCGTGCTTAACTAAAAGTTCAACAACATCTAAGTGTCCACTTAGTACTGCTCTATATAAAGGATCATATTCAAATTTTGTTGTTTTACTTATGTCCGCACCACACTCAACTAAAAATTTAGCGATATCTAAATGCCCTTTTTGTGCGGCTACATATAAAGGTGTTCTTTTTTCATTATCTGGTTTTTCAATATCGGCGCCATGCTCAATTAAGTATTTAACAATATTTATATGTCCTTTGAATGTTGCTATATATAAAGGAGTAGTGCCCAGTTCAGATTCCTGGTTAATGTCGGCGCGTTTTGTTATCAAGTATCTTACAATATTGTCATGACCGAAGTATGCTGCATCGTATAGAGGAGTTCTTTTTCTCTCATCTTGAGATTACATCAGCTCCATTTTTTATAGCATTACTCACATCAGATAAACTTCCATTTGTTATTGCACTAAATAATGGGTTTTGTGTTTTCTCAGATGAGGTTTTTACCAGTACGAATCTTTGTTGAGTTGTTTTCTTATTCCATTCAAATTGTTCATTTAATCTTTGTACAATATTGTAATGACCGTAGTATGCTGCATAGTATAGAAGAGTTCTTTTTCTCTCATCTTGAGCATTAACCTCAGCTCCATTTTTTATAGCATGACTCACATCAGATAGACTTCCATTTGTTATTGCATTAAATAATGGGTTTTGTATTTTCTCAGATAAAGTTTTTACCAGTATGAATCTTTGTTGAGGTATTTTCTTATTCCGTTTAAATTGTTCATTTAATCTTTGTAACTCTCGTTTTTGCCGTTCAAGTCGAGTTAGTTTTTTTTGATTATTGGTTGATTGAGACTGCTCATCTTCTTTCCACGGATTTTCGTAAAGCTCATTATATTGCTCATCTTCTTTTTGCGTATCTAAATTCGAGTCACGCCACGGATTCTCATAAAGTTCTTTCTCACTATAATCCATTCCCGAGCATATTAATAAAAGTTCGCGCATTTTTCCTCCTAAAAAATAATTTTTACAAAAAAGAAAAATCTTTAAAAAAATAAAAATAAAAATAAAAATAAAAAGAAAAAGAATAACCGAAATATATAAATACAAAAAAAAAAAAAAAAAAAAAAAGATTAAACTTTATTTTTTTTTTAAACCAATAAAAAAATATTGTATTCATTCAAATATCAAATTTTTTTAAAAATATAGATAAAATTATTATTAAAAAACTTAAAAAACACCTTTTTTTTTTTTTTTTTTAATGTTTTTTTTTTTTTTTTTATTAAATATAAATATTAATTTTTTTTCTTTTAATTTAAAAGAAAAAAAAAAAATTAAAGAATAGAAAAAAAAATTATTGATAAATTTACATATATATTAGTAGATAACAAAGAGTTTATATATTTATATTTACAAAAGTCAATTTATCTTTTATTATTTAAAATAATATTTTTTCTTTTTCTTATTCTTTTTCTTTTTTTTTTTTTTAATCTAATTTTTATAATATTTATATTAATTATTATATTATTATATTATTTTTTTTGTTTAATCTATTAAAAGAAAAAATATTATAATTATTTAATTAACTATATAAATAATGAAAAAAAAGGGTTATTTTATATATAAACTATAAATTTAAATAATAATTTAAAAGAATAAAAAGAAGTTTGTAAAAATTATAAAGAAAATGTATATTCTATTATCATTTAATCAAGATATATTTAATAACTATTATGATTAATTTTTTTTTTCGTTTCGTTTCGTTTTATGTTATTATCAAACTAATAAATATCATTAGTTTCAACTGGTATAATACGATGTTTGTTTTTATATCTTTGAGATTCTAAATTTTCATATTCAACATCAAAGGTTTGAACTTCAGTAACATATTTGTGACTATGATAACTAAGGTATGATTGAATTAAAATTTCAATAACCATACCAACCATTTCAATGTAAATAGAAGTTTTCATATTACTTTTACTACAGAAAGTACTACGTTCAATCATTGAAACATAAACATCTTCACATCTTTCAACAAGGTCGTCTAAGAAGAAGAAATAGAATAAAACAAGGTAACAATAATATGTAGCTAAAACAGCAACAATAGTCCATCTTGAAAAATCAAAGTATCTTAATAAATTAGCACTTCCCTATAATTAATAAAATAATAAATTAAAAATAAAAATAAAAAATAAAAATAAAAATTAATATAACTAAGTAAAAAAAAAACAATAATTTAATAAACAATAGTTTAAATATATATTAATAGTTTAAACTTTGAAATTATTTTTTTTTTTTTATTTTAATACTTACTTTGTATGTAGCATAAATACCAAGAATAGAAACACTTAATATAGTTATATCAAATAAAGATAAAATTACACCAGTAAGATTAAATTGGGATGGAATTTTAATGGTAAACTATAATATATAATATAAATGTTATTTTTATATATAAATTAAAAAAACAATTTAATTATTATTATCATAATTTAATTTATATTATTATTATTATAATACATATATATATATTAATTAAAATATTTTAATAGAATTTTTTATTTTAAAATTTTGATATTTACAATAGTTATAACTGAAATAATGTACATAGCAATTTTTGGTGGGACAAAGAATAAGAATTTTCCCTTACCGAAGTTCCATGACTTTGAATTGATATCCATTTTTATTTATTTTTTTTTTTTTATTTGTAAATTAATTGAGTGAAAATTGAAATATATAATATATGGTATATTTTTTATTTAATAATAGGTTATTTCTTTTGTGTAATTGTTTTCTTTTTTTTTCTTTTACTATATTATTTTGTATAGTATGTAATATAATATAGTAAAAAAATTTTTTATTTCAATAATAAAAAAAGTAACAATATTTTCTTTTATATTAATATTACAAAGCAATTAAGTATTATCAAAATACTAATTTTTGATTAAGCTTTAAATTAAATTCGAAATTATAAATTTTAAAAAAGAAAAACAGTTTTAAAAAATTGAAAAGAAAAAGAGTTTTATATATAATAATCTATAAATAAATAATTATTTTTATTATTATTATTATTATTATTATTATTATAATAACAAATGAAAATCTTTTTTTTTTCTATATATTATAATAGTATTATTTTTACATAATAATATATTCTATATATATTCTATATATATTATTTAATAATTTTGTTTTAATTATTAATATTTATTCTTATTTTTTAATTAAGAGTGTGCCGCAAAAATTAATAATTAATTATTATTTCTATATTTATATAATTGAAGTTTTACATGATTTTCTTTTTTTTTTTTTTTTTTTTAATATAATCTGGGTAAAGAATGAGATAATAAATAAATCAATAAATAAATAAAAATATTATAATAATATAAAAATAAATATAATAATAAATATAATAATAAATATATAAAACATATAATAATATATATTATAAATATAATAAATATTAATATTAAAATATACCAAAATATTTAATAAATAATAATATTATAATTATTATTAACATATATTAGAATATTAAATTAATATTAAAATGCTTACTATATTTAAAATAATATTAATTAATAATATTGATAATATATTATTAGAATATTATTTTTAATATATATATTTTATTATTTTATTTTATATTTTATTATTTATTATTTATTATTTTTATTATTTTTATTATAATTTTCTTATTTATATATTTTTTATATAATTAATATAATATTAATATTCTATAAATATCCATCATATACTGTATTACAATTTTTAATTTCAAATTTTAAAATTTTCTAAAATATTATTAAATAAAGTTTTTAATCTATAAAATAACGGCAAGAATTTTTATTGGATAATTTTATTTATTATTTTTTTTAAACTTAATTAAATAATTAAATTATCATATATAATAAATAATAAATAATAAGATTAATATGAAATTTATTTAAAATTTTTATTTTTATATATTTAATTTTTATAAATATTATATTTAATTATTATATTATTTATCCATTTATATATTTATATTTATATGTTATTATAGTTTTATTATTCTTATTATTCATATTTATAGCACATGATATCACATGATATATATAAAATCTATAAAATAATAAAATAATTATATGATTAATGATAATATTAATATTGTTTTTGTAATATGTAATACTTTTTTTTAAAATAATAATTTTTTTTATAGAAATTTAATTAAATAATAAATAATAAAGTTTAATATGAAATTATTTAAATTTTTTCTTTTATAAATGTTAATATTTAATGATTATATTTTTATTTATTTACTTTAATTATTTATTTATTTATTCATTTATAATCTATTCATTTAATAACAATAATAACAATGTAATACAAATATTTTTTATTTTGTAATTATTTTTTTATAGAATTTTAAAATGAAAACTAAAGATTTATAATTTTAAAAAAAAAATATAAATAAAAATATAAAATCAATTAAGAAAAAAAAAAAAAGTTAACTACTAATAAATAAATATTATTATAAAAATGGATACTGATTTGAATATTGATGTTGATGAATTAGATAAATTCTTTGAGGAATCGCCTTTATTTGAAAAGGATAGAGAAATAGAAAAAAGAAAATTATTAGAAGAAAAAATAGCGAATGAAATATTGAATGATGAAATATTTCGTTGTAAAATATGTAAAACTTATAATGTTGAAATGAGACGTTTGCCAATTTGTCGAAGTGATGAAGGGCCAACTTTAGTATATTATTGTTTGAATTGTCGAAGAATTATTTTAGATCACTTTTAATATGTATATAATTATACTTTATTTTAATATTATTATAATTATTTTATTTTATTTTATTTTATTTTATTTTTTTTTTTTTTTGAATATTTTATGTCCATCATTAAATAAAAAAAAAAATAGGAATAAATAATAAATCCAAAAGTTATTTAAATTTCATGATAATACTTTTTTTTTTTTTTTTAAATTTTTGTTATAATTAATTATTATCAGAGATTTATTATTCATCAAATATAAGAAACTGTTTTTTTTTTAATATAAAAAAAAATAGAAAATAAATAAAATAAACATTCTTATGAGACAATTTAATTGAAAATATTACATATGGGTGACTGCTCTAAATTATAAGACTTTTTTTGTCATACCAAAGATCTTACTCGATTTTATTGGAAATGTTTGGAGATTATGGACTTTGAACTTGTGTGGATTAATGATTAAATGTTTTTTTTTTTTTTTTTCACAATGTTATAATATTAAAAATCTATATGAATAAGGTAGTCACCCAGATAATAACGGCAATACTTTAATCCTCCACCTGGTATAGATTACCTTTCTGACTTACTATAAAAGAATTAGAGTCTTAAGAAATTAAAAATAGATACGAAAATTGATTAAAGAACTTTCAAAAAAAAAAAAAAAAAAAAGCGCTCAAATCTCTTTGGATGATTTGGAAAATTGGATATATTCAATCTCACTTTGACTGATAAAAATCAAACAAAACAAAGGCTGTATATATTGTATATCTATATTAATAGAATCCATAATGATTATTTTTTAATACTATTGAAATAATAATCAGGAAAACTTTGCTACTACTCCAAATGAATAATAATAAAATAATCATAAAATAATCATAAAATATATAAATAATAAATAAAAAAAATATTATTAATTATTTAATAATTTATATTTAATATATAAATAATAAATAAAAATTATATCAATTTATTTATTATTTATTTTTTTTTTTTTATTACAAAGAAATAAATAAGAAATAAAAATAATTAAATAAAAAAGTAAATAAAAAACTGAATAATAGTTTATACAATTATAATTTATTTTTTTTTATTTTATCTTTATTATTTATTTAGTTATTTATTTAAATTAAAAATAGCAATAATTTTTTTCATTATTTTTAAATTTTATAATAATTTTTTTCATTATTTTTAAATTTTATAATAATTTTTATTATTAATATTATATTAAATCTTGATTCCATCCCATATAAATTGGTATTGTTTGATTATCTTTTTCTTTTTCTTCATCATTATTATTCTTATTATTCTTTGATTTTGATGATGATGATGTAGTGTCTACTTTTTCTCGATTACATTCTACCTGTAAATAATCATCTGCTAAAATAATATGATTTAAAGAAGGAGGATGGAAAGTAGAAGCTGCTTTTCTTCTAATTTTTTCCATTGTTTCCCAATCTTTTATAAGTTTTTGATCCTCTAATGAAAGTTCATAATTATTATCATTATTATCATTATTATTAGAATTAGAATTAGAATTATCGGTTGTAATAGTATTTATATTCTTATTCTTAGAGGATGATTTTTTTAATTGTAATTTTTCTTCTTCAGATAAAAGATCTCTTTTTTCATAATTTATAGGGTAAGGTAAAAGTGGTTGTTGTTTATTATCTTGATTTTGAAATTGACAATATTTTTTTAATTCATTCTTAAGATTTGGATTATTCCATGGAGGTTGTATTATACCCATATGATTAAGTGAAGAATATCTACTACTAAAATGATTTAATATTAAATATTTAGCATTTAATTTTTTTGCAAAAGCTCCTGCCATTTCTGGAATTGAATGACCTCTTGATATAACTTTTTGACGATATTGCTCAGCCGGACTTAAAGTTAATGATGAAAATTGATTAATAATATCATTTTCATTATTATTATCATTATTATCATTATTTTTTTCCTCTGTAATTTCTTTTTCTTTTTCTTCTTCTTCTTCACCTTCATACATATTTGTAGCTTCATGTACTAAAATTGTAGGATTTTGAGCTAATGGTTCTATTTTTGAAGGATTAAACGTATCACCCAATATAACAATTTTTCTCTGTTTAACTGGTGTAATAACATCTTTTGGATCTAAAACTGTACCATCTGGTAAATTAATAATATTACCTTTTTTTAAATCTTTAATTAAAGCAAAAGGTTGTTTTATACCTTGTTTAGCTAAAGCTTCTTTATTTTTAAGAAGTAAAGGTTGAACTAAATCTAATTTAATATTACCTTCAATACCATGTTCTTCTAATACATAACCTAATGTAGGAACAGAATGTCTTATATAAGTAGCATGAACTTTCATTAAATCATGAATAGGATTATTTTTAAATTTTTTCTTTATTGAATTCTTTTTTTGTTCTTGATTATTACTATTATTATTATTATTACTATTCAATATTTGTTCAATACTGAGGACATCAAGATAATAACCATTATCATCAGGTTGAATATTTTCACCCATTAATTCATCTGGATGAAGAAAATCAGATTTAATTTGATCAGAAAATTTATCTCTCATATTTAAATAATCTTGTTGAAAAGAAGGACTATCTTTTCTAATACTTTCAACATCATTTTTTGGCATTATAAATTCATGAACACGATAATATATAGGTAAACGAGAATAAGTAAAAGTTAAAGCACATCTTAAATATTTTCTTAATCCTTCAGGTCCATATACTTCAAGACATGGTGTTGTTTTTGGATCTTTTATTCCTGCATCATTTCCAACTTCTTCATTTTCATCAGCATTATTATTATTATCATTATGATTTTGAGGATTAAGTGCTGCTGTTAAAGTACATATTAATCCTGGTAAACCATAAACATGATCCTAATTATTTTATTATTATTACATATTATTATTTATTATTTATTATTTGTTATATTATTATATAATAATTGATTGGTGTAAGATTTAATTTTATATAAGTTATATATATATGATATAAAAAATGTGAAATTTCAAATAATTTATAAATTTTAATTTTAAAATTAAAATTTAAAATGATTTTAAAAATTATTGAATTATAATTTAATTAAAATATATATATAAAAATAAGTCAGTATAAATAAAAATATAATTAATTAGATAATAATAAGAAATTTAATTTAAATCTTCTGTACTATATAAAATTAGATGAAATTTTAAATTTCTTAATTTTATAAAAATTACTCTATTTGTTTTTCTAAATATATATATATATATATATTGAAATTTTACCCCATGTAAATGAGTTATAAAAACTTTATTAATTTTTCCTAATTTTAAAGTACTAAACATTAACTGACGTTGGGTACCTTCACCAGCATCAAAAAGCCAAGTATAACCATTAATTCTTACTGCAAGTGAACTATGATTTCTTGTTACACTTGGTTGTGCACTACTCGTTCCTAGAAATGTTATATCTATGGTATTAGCCATATTTTATTATTATTATATGTAATTTATATGAAAAGAATTTGATATTAATATAGATATAGCTATGTTTGTGTAATTGTATATGTGTATAATAAAAAATGAGTTTTTTTTTTATTATTATTATTATATATTAATTTTTAATTTTTTATATTTTATATAAGAATAATTTCTTTATAATTTTTCTATTTATATAAAAAAATTAATATTGAAATTATTTAAAAATGTGAAAATATGTTAATTTAATATTTATATTATTATTATTAATTATTATATATTATTTTTAATTAAAATTTTTTAAAAAAAATTTTTTTTTCTTTTTTTATTGTAAATGATAAAAAAAAAATAAATAAATAAAAAGAGAAGTTTTTCTATTTATATATAATAATTAAGTAGAGAGATTAAAAAAAAAAAAAAAAGATAAATAATAATAATAATAATAATAATAATAATAATAATAATAATAATAATAATAATAATAATAATAATATATTATAAAATATAATATATATAGATTATCACTAAAAATTATTATTATTTTTTTTGTATATAGATATATATTATATAATTGATTTTTTTTATCTCCTATTCAAAATTGAAATCTTGTGGATTAGCAAAAATATTAAATTTTTTTTATTTGAAACTGATACAATTAGTATAGAGAAAATTTAAATATAAATAAAAATATTTAGTATTGTTAAACGCCAACAAATAAAAAAAGTCATTAATTTTTTTATAAAAATCTTTTATATTTGTCTTTTATAAAGATAAATAAAATAATAAATAATATTTAAAAATATTCAATAATATTACTATTTACTTAAAAAATCATTATATTCCATTTAATTATAACTCATTTTATGCTTTTATCATAAATATATATATTGGATATAACTTTATATAGCTTTATTATGGATCATCCATTTTTTTATTTTTTCATCTTTTATATTTATTTTTTAAAATATAATATTTATAAAAAAAAGTTGTTACATCTACATTAATGTACGTAAATATCATTAAAATGTATTAAATTTTTAATTTTGATAATATAAAATTTTTTATATATCAAAATTTTAAAATTAAAATTTTAAATATTATTTTTTAAAAAACATATTTTTATCCAATCAAGTTTAAGATTTTAAATTATTCAATATATTTGAATACATTGATAATATAATAATAAATATATGTATAAAAGTTTAACAACCAATAGTTTTTTTTTTTTTTTTTTTTTTGCAATTAATAAAAAAAAATATTTTTTTAAAAAAATTATAATTATTTGTTTAGACAATTTGACTTTATTATAGAACTATTATTAATAATTTATTAAGAATAGTTCTAATAAAATTAATAAAAAAAGAAAATTATTTATTTGTTTTTCATAATTATTACTATTTTCGTTATAATATTTAAGTTTCAAATATTTATCAATATTTAAACTATTTTTATACCATTAATTTATTTTAAATCAATTTATTTTTATATTACAAAAAAAAAAAATAATAATAATTCAACATGGATGTCGACGTTTCAGCTGCTTCAGAATTTTCAGAATCTTCTTCTATTCAAAATCCATTATATACTTGTTTAACTTGTAAAGTAGCATTTCGTACAGCTGATATTCAAAGAGAACATTATCGTCAAGACTGGCATAGATACAATCTTAAAAGAAAAGTAGCTGGTCTTCTTCCAATTTCATATGATGTTTTTAAAGAAAAAATTTCATGTAATTATTATTAATTTAAATATAATACATATAATAATTATAATAATTATAATTAAAATATTATTTTTAATTTGTAATATATAATTAACAATGATAATAATATTAATAATTATTTATCTAAAAAAAAAATTAAAATAATTATATTAATATTTAATTTTTAATTCTAAATGTTTAACATATATATATATATAATATACTCTTTTTTTTTTTTTTAATTTAAAAAAAGCCCAAGAAAATAAATCAAAAGAAAATGAAACTAAGAAAACAGGATGGTATTGTGAAGCTTGCGGGTAATTATTAATTTATTTTATTTATAAATAAATATAATATTATTATAAAACATTATTATAATTATCAATCGATTAAATTTCTTTATATATATAATAATAATTTAAAATATAAAATAATTATTATAAAACATTATTATAATTATCAATCGATTAAATTTCTTTATATAATAATAATAATAATTTAAAATATAAAATATTAAATTTTAAATATATATATATTAAATATTTATTATTATAGAAAATCTTTTAAAAATGAAAATGCATTCAAAAATCATGAAATTTCCAAGAAACATTTAGAATCAGTAGCAAAATTTGAAAAAAGAAAGGATAGTAAAAATGAAAATAAAGCAAGTCTTGATAAAAAACAATCTATGCCAAGAATTAATTGGAAAAAGAAACTTGCTGAAGCTCAAACTGAAGAAGAAGTTAATAAAGTTATTGATGAAAAGATTAAATTCTCTAGAAGATTAGAAGAAACTGAATGTTTATTCTGTGATTTTAAGGGTGAAACTTTAGAAGAGTAAGTTTTTTTTAATTGAAATAATATTAATTTTTTTATTATTGTTAATAAAAAAAATTATTAAAATTATTATCTATATTCTTTTGTGAATGAGAAAAAAAATATTAAAAAAAAAATAATTTTATTAATAATAATATTCTTTTTGTATTTATATAAATATAATATTTTAAATAATTAAATAATAACAATAATAATTAAATAATAATAATAATAATAATAATAATAATAATAATTAACAAAACAAAACAAAACAAAACAAAACAAAATGATTATAATAAATAAATAAATAAATAAATAGAAAAATGGAACATATGACTGTTGAACATTCCTTCTTTATTCCAGATATTGAATATTTAGTAGATTTAAAAGGTTTTATGAATTATTTAGCCGAAAAGATTGCAATTGGTAATACCTGTATTTATTGTAAAAAAGCTTTTAATAATTTAGAAGATACCAGAAAACATATTTTAGATAAAGCTCATCAAAAAATTAGATATGAAGAAGGACCAGATTTAGAAATTTCTGACTTTTATGATTTCAGTTCAACTTATGATGATGATGTTAATCCAGATGAAGAACTTGATCCAAATTATAATGTATTAACTATTACTTCTGAAGGTACAGAACTTATTTTACCAAGTGGAGCACATATAGGTCATCGTGAATATAAAAGATATTATGATCAAAATCTTCGTTACACTAATGAACCAGAATCTGTTGCTATTAATCGTCTTACTCAAAAATATAAAGCTCTTGGTTATTATAATATTGGTAGTAGTGGTTTAACCATAGAACAAGAAAGATTAGAAAAAATGAAGGCAGCACGTGAAGAATTAAAGGCTTATCAAAGAAGAAAGGAACGTTTAGGTATTAAAAACAATAACTTACAAAGACACTTTAGAAAACAAATTATATAATTATAAAATATATATATATATATTTATTTATTTATATATATTTTATATGATTATTCATATATGTATTATTAAAAAAAAAAAAAAAAAAAAAAAAAAAGAATTTTTTTTCTTTCAATATTTATATACTATTTATATTTCTTTTCGTTTCTTATCTTATGTTTTTTTACTTTCATAAAATAATTCTACAATTCTTTAATAGTTAAAAAAAAAGAAATAAACATTTTTTTTTAATATAATTTACATAGATGCAATTAAAATAAAATAAAATAAAAAAAAAAGATATATATATTAAAATAGAATTTTTTTAGATATTCAATAACATATATTTAAACAAATAAAAAAATATATATATATTTAAAAAAATAATAAATAATAAAAGTATAAAAATGCAAATTTTAATAGGTGTTCTCATATTCTTATATTGATATTGTAGTAATGAACAAATTGATTAAAAAAAAAAAAAAGATATTTATATGATTATTTCAGAAATCTTAGAATATATATATTATATATGTTTGATAATAATCTCTCTTTTTTTTCATATGTTATATAATATATTGGTTTATTGGTTTATTTTTTATTATTAATAAAAAAATTTGTAATTAACTATCAAGATTCGAAATAGAGATATTGTCAAAAATCATCCAAATAATTTCAATTATTCATATCTAGTTAATATTAATAAACATATTATTAGATAATAATTTTCTAATAAAGTAATTAATAGTAATTAAATATATTATTATTTTTTATGGAAGATTTCAAATAATATTAAAACATTTTATTGCATATATATATATATATTCTCAATAATTCATTTAAGTACACAATTCTTATTAACTAACAACAACACAAATATTTTATTATAATTATTACACAAACTTTATATTTTTATTTTTTTTTCTTATTTATTTATTTATTTATTTTTCTTTTTTTTTTTTTTACATTTCATTACATATTTTTTTATTTAATAATTAAAATATATTAAAAATAAGACAAAAAGCCATTTAAATTTGCAAAAAAGTGGACAACATGGAACTAATAAAAAACTTTCATACTAACCTAATTATATTATTAAACTATAAAAAATAATATTAATATTAATATATAATTATTTATAATAATTTTCTTAAAAATATATTTATATATTGTTATATTTTTTTATTGCTCAGTCTTAGAGAAAAAAATTTCAACAATTTATTTCAGTATTAGCATGGTAAAACCATCATAGCAATAATAAAATATATACAATCATATAACTTTTTTTTTAAAGAAGTTGAAATTAGTTGATTATTCACCTTTTGATAGAACCTCTCTCAAAAATTCAATAATACTTTTTTTTTCATATTTAATATTTACCCTATATTATTATAAAAAAATAGTAATAAATATTATTAATATATTGTACTTTATACAAAACATTTAATTAATAAAAATATTTTTATAATATTAAATGATCAGCAAAATTTTGTCCTCATTAATATCAGTATTTGATAGTACATATTAACCATCATATCATTTAATACTTTATTTTATTATATTATATAATTAATAATAATAAAATAATAATTACCATTCAACTAGTATTAAATAAAATTTTCTTCAGTTATCTAATTTTATTATCATAATATTTTTTAATCCTATATTATAAATATATAATAATAACAAAATTTTATTAATAAAAACTATTCTTTAAAAAGTTTAATATTTTTTAAAAAAAAGCTTTTAATAATGTAATATATATCAGATTTTATTTGGCTGGTTGCTTATATTATCGACATAATTTGTTCCGCCTGGGGCGGCAAAGCGATCATCATTTTATATATTTTTAAAAACTTTTTTTTTTTAATTGTTTAGAATATTTACCTTAAATTCTTTTTAATTATTTATAATATTTTCCCTTTTTTAAGGACAATAAAACCTATTTTCTGTGTAAAAAAATATTAATAAAATATATTTAATAATTATATTCTCATATTTTATTTTACTTTTTATTTTTATTATATATATATAATATAATCAATGTATTTTTCAGATTTTAATTTGGCTGGTTGCTTATATTATCGACATAATGGTTTCCGCCTGGGGCGGCAAAGCGATCATCACGATAACATTGATTAAATTATATATTATAATAATATTTTGTATATCATCTACTAATTTTTTTATTTTATCTTTTTTTATTTTATTTTATTTTTACCTTATAAAATAGATATTTAGTTTTATTTTAAGTTTTATTTAAATAATAATATTATTACTTATACAATAAAAAATAAAAGTTAAAATCTCTATCATTTCTATTATTATTATTTTCTTTTATTATTATTTTCTTTTAATATTTATATGATTTTTTTTTTCAGAGAGAATATTAAACTTATAATCTGAATTGAATTTTTTTTTTCCTATATAAAAGAAAAAAAAAATATTTTACTGATTAACCAATCATAAAAATAAAGAGATCTGAATTTACTAATCAAAATAATATATTTTATATAAATATAATTATTTTTTTTTTTAAATTAAATTTTTTATATAATATATAATAAATAATTTATTATAAATTTTTGTAATGCTTGTATATAATATTGTATAGTACATACATATACATAATTTCTATATAATTAAAACAATTTCTATATAATTAATTAATTAATTAAATAATAAACTATAGTTTTTTACTACTTTTTTTTTAATTACATAAATTAAAAAAAAAACTAAAGTAGGTGTATGTAGAATGTTTATTTTTAGTTTTAGTTTATCTAATTAAAAAAAAAGTAGTAAAAAACTAAAATAGAATGTATAAAAGAAAATCATGATATTATTGTTTTAAATTTTCAAAAAATCATTTTTATATCTCTCTGTAGTTTTTTTTTTTTTTTTTTTTTGACATGCCCAGTAATCAATTCTGTACTTTTTCATTAAAACTAATCATTAAAATAAAAATAAAAATAAAAATAAAATAAAATAAAATTCTTCATATTTTTTATCATTGTTTAAACACACTTTTTTTTTTTTTTTTTTGAATTAAAATTTTATTTATATTACAGATTACAATTGTTAATAAAAAAAAAGATTGCTAATAACTTATAATGATTACTATTATAAATTCTTTGTTTTCTTTTTTTTCTTCAAAAAAAAGAAAAAGATAAAACTAATAAAATATTTTTTCTTTTTACTTTTTTTTTCTTTTAAAAAAAAAATATAATATCTTAATTGATAAAAAAACTAAAATACTATTTTTTTTTTCTTTTTTTTTTTTTTTTTTTTTTTTTTTTTTTTTTTTTTTTAAATTAAAAAAATATATATAATATTATATATATAAGTTGTTTAAAAAATTTTTTATATGTTATAATTATTAATGAATGTAAAAATATTTAATAACCTAATGAATGTAAAAACAATAAAAATATAAAGAAAAAAAAAAAAAAAAGAATAAAAATATATTAATAATTTAATAATATTACGTCTACTATTATTAACTAAAAAAATTTTTTTTTCTTATTTTTCTTTCTCTTCCTTTTTTTTTTTTTTTTTTTTTTTTAAATTATAATTGTATTTAAAAAATTAATTATTAAAAAAAACTTTAAATGAAATAAATATAATAAATTAATAATATTGAAAAAGAAAAAGAAAAAAAAAAAAAATAAAATAAAATAAATAAAAAAAAAAAAAAAAAAAACAATCATACCATATATATAATCCTTTTTTTTTTTTTTTAGTTTTTTTTTTTTTTTTTTTTTTTCTTTTCTTAATCATTTGTTTCTAATTTAGTTCTTTTTTAAATAATTCATCATTTCAGTATTATTAAACTTTTCAGCGATAGTCATTGGAGTTTCACCATTACTGTTTTTAATAGTTGGGTCAGCATTATATTTCATTAAAAGTTCAACCATTTTTTCATTATTATTATTACAAGCAGCCATTAATGGAGTTTCTTCATTTACATTCTTTGAATTAATATCAGCACCATTATCTAAAAGAATCTTGGCAATTTCAATACTATCTTGATAACAAGCAATGAATAAGGAAGATTCCTTTAAACTATTACAATGGTTAATATCAACCTTTTGTTCAAGTAAAAGTTTTACAATTGAAATTTGTTTCTTCCAACATGCCATAATTAATGGACTTTCTTTTTTATAGTTACAAACGTTAACATCAACCTTAAGATTGAGTAATCTTTTAACAACAGATTCTAAACCTTTCTTACAAGCTAATAATAAAGCAGTTTCCTTGTATTTATTTTGGTAGTTTGGATCACAATTATAATCTAAAAGTGTTAAAGCAGAAGATTCTTGTCCCTTTTTACAAGCTAAAATAAGTAAAGTGTAAAGGGCATTATTTTGAATATTAGGATTCATACCATAACGAAGCATAATTTCTAATAATTTATCATTTTGACTACCATTACAAATTAAAGAGAAGGCAAACATTTCAATATGATCTAAAGTAATGTAACCTTGACGTGTTTTATTATAAGCCTTTAAGGCTTCAAGTTCTGGTGGTTCTGGACTACCAGGGGTATGTAAGTTTTCTGGTAATTGGAAAATATTCTTTTCCTTTAAAGATGACTTTAAGAAGTTTTCAACACCATCCATATCACCAAAGTAACATGAGAATCTTAATCCTTTAATATCATCATTTAAGATTATTTCTTTTTGTTCAGATTCATTTCCACTCTTGTCATTAGAAGCTGTACTACCTCTTGGAGAGTAGAGATTATTTTTCTTATCGAACATATTGTTTTCACTGTTGACTCTTGTGTATGTAGCTGGGAATCTTGAGTTATTATAAACAGTTTTCTTAATATAAGTAGAATTAGATTTTGGGGAAACAAGAACATTCTTAAGATATGGTGAACTTGTAGCAGACTTAAATGGTTTCTTTAATTTTGGAACACCATCAAACTTAGTATTTGGTCTGAATTTGTAAGATAATTTTGGATCTTTCTTTTCTTCAGCTGGTTCTTCCATAATAGAAGATGGTTCTTGCATGATGGATGATTGTGGTTCAGCAAACATAGAAGATCCTGGCATAGAAATTTTAGCACTTGTTAAAGTAGCAGAAGTTGGTTCATCATAAATAGATGATGGCTCTGCCATCATAGAACCCTTTGAACTAGTTAAATTCAAGGCACCTTGTAAACTCTTACTAACATCTTCTGGTTTATCATAGATGGAGGATGGTTCCATCATCATCATAGATGCAGTTTTAACTGGAGATTTAACACCGTTAACTTCTTCTGGTTCAAAAGTAGTCATAGCTAAAGATCTGTATTTTTCAGTGGCACTAGTTACCTTTGGACTAGAGGTTTCACTTTTGTATGGATTATTACTATTATAGTTAATAGGTTTGCCTTTCATATTAGCATTTTCACTCTTAACTCTAGTATGATATGGTTTTAAATCTGGAGAAGGTTTACCAGCAGAATATCTTGAACTATTTCTTGGAATGTAAAGTCTTTCAGTATGACGACGTGATAAAGTCTTATCATTCTCAATATGTTTCAATAAAATATTAGTAACTTCCTTATTGTTAATGACCTTAGCTAAAGCTAATGGAGTTTGACCATTTTTATTAGTGTAAGTAATAATGGCCTTATTGTTTAATAAATATTTAGTAAGAATCTTACTACCATTTCTGATACTGTGGAAGATAGCAGTTTCACCATTAGCATCATAACGGTTATTAATATTGGCCTTATGATCAATTAAAATCTTAGCAATGTTATAATAGTTCAATCTACAAGCAGCGATCAATGGTGTTTCAAGACATTTGTTAAGAGTATCAATATTAGTTTTTGGGAATTTTAATAATTCAAAAACGGTATCAGAATGATTATTATAGACAGCAATCATCAATGGAGTATCACCATTTGGATCAGTAACATTAACATTAATTGTTTCTTCTCTTAATAAAATTTTAACAATAGAAGTGTATTTACCATAACAGGCATAATGAAGTGGTGTGTTACCATCCTTATCAACACAATTAATATCAAAGTTTTTACCATTTTTTAAGAGTAATTCCAAAATATTTCTTAAACCATAACGACAAGCAATATGTAATGCAGTTTCTTGTTTAGCATTCTTACTAGTAATTTTTGCCTTACGAAGTAATAAAGACTTAATTATATCAGTAAAGTTAGATTCAACAACATAAGTCTTATCTTTGGCTTTCCAATAACGTTCACCATTTAATAATTTTCTATTTGTATTATAAGCATTTTCAATAGAATTGAACTTTTCATTAATAGTACCACCAGAATTAAGAATATCTTGAATTCTCTTTTCACTTTCAGCCATTCTTTCATAAGAAGAATAAGTTCTTCTTACAGTTAATTTTCTTCTTTGTGGCTTACCTAAAGGAGCTGAAGTAGGAGAAGATGTAGGAACTGAAACAGGAGTTGTAATAGGAGCTGGTGTTGTTTTAGTTACTGGTTTTTCTTCTGGTTTAACTTCATCAATTTTTTCTTCTTGTGGTTCTTCCATAATAACTTCAGTGTTAGCATTGCTTTCTTCAAAAGAAGACATTTCCTTTAATGTATTTTCACTACTTTCTTCAATTTGAGATAATGATTCACTACTTACTTTACTACTTTCATTGTCTTTTAAAGTATTCTTTTCAACTTCAATAACTTCATGATCACTAACAACTGGGGTTGATTCTTTTGATGCAGCTAAAGCTGCGGCGGCAGCAGCAGCAGCTTCATTACGTTCCTTATTTTTTAAATATAAAGATTTATAAAAATCTTCAGCTTCAATAATTTCATCCTTAATCTTTTCAACCAAGTAAACTAATGGTGTTTCCTTTTTATCATTAATATGGTAGTTAATATCAACATATTTAGCAATAACTTCTACAACTTGTAAATTACCAATATCTAAAGCTTTTGAGAATAAATTCTTATTTGGATTAGTAGAAGTAAATAAGGTATAATTATTTTCAGCATGACTGAGTAAAACATCAAGTGTATCCTTATCTTGATTATTAATAGCAATTTCAAATAATGATTTTTGATCACCAGCAGTTATTTTTGATGTATCTACATCTTGATAATTTAATAACATTTTTATGATATCAACATTCTTTTCTTTTGTAGCTAATACTAAAGCAGTATCACCATCCTTGTTTTTATCATTAATATTTGGCTTTTTAGTTAATAAATATTCAACAACTTTCTTACGATTTTCCTTACATGCTCTCATTAATAAAGTATTTTCATTAATATCCTTAACATTTACAACTTGTTCTTCATAATTTTTCTCTTCCTTTTTATCTTTTTTTTCTTTTTCATCCTTTTTATTACTGATTTCAATTTCAATAATTTCTTTAAATTTATCTTCAAGTTCTAATAATTTAAATAATATAAATGAACCTTCATTATCCTTTACTAATGTAGTAGCACCATGTCTTATAAGTTGCATAGCTGTAGAAAACTTTTTATCATCAACTGCCATAACTAATGGTACTTTTCCGTCCTTCTTTTTCTTAAAACTAAACTTTGGATTCTTTTCTAATAAGATATTTAAAATATTTTCATTTTTACTATTCATAGCCAAAGTTAAAGCATTATCATTATTATTATTTCTATTATTAAACTTAAGTGGATATTGTAAGATAAATCTGAGGATGTTTTCATTTTCACCAATAATAGCTAAATGTAAAGCAGTATTACCATCAGTATTTTTAACATTTAAATCTTGGTTCTCATTTTCCCTAAATAATTTCTTAACTAATTCTTCATTATTTTCAATAATTGCTACCATTAAAGGATCATTACCGTTTTCATCAGTTTCAACTGTTGGTTTTACATCTTTTATTTCCTCATCTAAGGAAATATTAACATCATTTGTAACCATACTTTTTGGTATAAATATTTCAATAAAAAAATATTAAATTAATAATAAATTATTGGTTTAAACTTTTATTTTCTATTCTATTTTTTTTTTTTATTTTTTTTTTTGTTTATTTTTAAATTTATTTTATTTTATGAAAAAAGGTATGGCTATATTTTCATAATATAATAAACATATAACAATCTAATATATATAATAAAATAAAATAAAATAAAATATATTATTAGCTCAAAATTTCCTTATTTTTAATATTTAAATATTTAAAATAAACTATAAAAAATATATTTTTAAAATACTCTTATTTTAATAATTATATTTTTTTATTGAAATTTAAAATTATTTTTTGTTATTGAAATAAAAATATACTATTAGTTATGATTATAGAGTAAATATTATTTATTTATAATTAATTTTCTTTTTTTGCTTTTTCGTTTTGTTTATACAATTGTTCTTCAAATTTTATTTTTTTTCTTACATGTTCATTTTTACTTTTATATTTGTTTAAATTTATATTTTATAATAAATTGATACTAAATATTTTCAAATACTTTTATTTATCTTTTATAATTTCATTTTATAATTTTGCCTTTGTTTTTTTCTTTTTTTTTTCTTTTTTTTTTTTTTGTTTTTTTTTTTATTTATTTTTTATTATAAAAAGATATTGTTTTTTCTTTATTTATTATTTATTGCCTAATATTTTAAATAATTGAATATTTGAAATAAAATATTGTTTTTTCTTTATTTATTATTTATTGCCTAATATCTTAAATTGAATATTTGAAACAAAATTATTTGTTATAGTTTTAAAAATATTCATATATATATTTTTCATTTTTAAATTATATAAACATATAATTAAAAAAAAAAAAAAAAAAACTATTTTTTATTTTTGAAATATACCTTTACTTTTCTTTAAAAAAAAGATATTTCTATAAAAATAACTTTTTTAAAATTTCTTTCAAAAATGAATATATGTTATTTACTATTCCAATTTTTTTCAAAGAAAAAAAAGAATTATTTAGTCGACCTTTTCACTATATATATATTTTTTTCTTTTCCAATAGAAAATTGGTAATAATCATAATAATAATAATTAAAATTAATATATATTATATTTTTAATATATAATCAATACTAATAACTTTATGTAATAATATATTAAATTATATATTAAATATTATGTAGAAATTATAAAGGATATTGTTTTTTATATATATATTATTATATATTCATATAATGAATAAATAATAAAATTGTTCAAATAGAATTAAAAAATAATAAATAAATAATATGAAAATTGCTTAATATATTATTATATTAAATTATTATATATCATATTATATATTATAGTATATTGTTTAATATGAGGTTTGACAAATCAATTATTATATTTTATTCAATAACAAAAAGAATTGTTAAATCTAACCTTTTAAAAATAAACAAATATAACAAAATTTAATAAAATATAATATATATTTTATATTAAAGTACTAAAAGTAAGCTTATATACAATATATTATTGATTGGTATTTAATTTAAAGTTATATTAAAAATAATTTTTAATATAATCCTATTGATTTATTAATATATTATAAATGCATTAATAATATATGTTTCATATATTATTTAAATCAATATTTATTAAAATATATATGGTTATATTAAAATATTAAATTTAATTTATATTAAAACAAAATAGTTATTGAAAAATCATCCAAGAAAAAATAGTTTTTTTTTTTAAAGTATAAAAATTCACCTGAACAAAAAATACCATATAAATATTAATTACTTGGTTATTCGAATGGAATTTAAATGAAAAGTTAAATTTTTTATTTATTAATGTTTTATTTTTAATATCTCATTATATCTATATCTATAGCATAACATTTAAATAATAATTAATTAATAAAAATATAAAATAAAATTACATTTCTTTAATTTCAATAACTACATTTTAAATAATATACAATAACCACCACATAAAATGAAAAATTATTATTATGGAGTATAATAAACCATGATACATTTATGCTACAAAAATAGTAAATAAATAAATAAATAAATAAATAATAATTAATTAAATAATTAATTATAAAAATAAATAATATATACATAAATTCATAAATAAACAATCATGAATAACAAATAAATAATATAATTATGAATAATAATTCAATAATATTTAGAAAAATAAAGAATATCCTTTTTTAGTATTTTTAATATTCTATAATACAATTAATAATATTAGTAATTATATTAATATAATTGTTACAACAAAAAAAAAAAGAACTAATAATTCCGCATTAAAAATTTTTATATATTAATATGATATTTAAATAAAATTAATATATAAAAAATTTAAATAATAAAAAAAGTTGTATACATATTACATAATACATTATTATACAAATAAAATTTCATGATAGTTTTGTTTTTATATACAAAATGAATAAATATCCATCCATATTATATATAATAATAATAATAATAACTCTTATTACCAAATTTATATATATGAAAGATTACTAATAATTAATAATCAATAATTAAATGATTATTCATAAAATGCATTAGTATGTATTATTATTATGGCAATTATTATTATTATTATTATTAGATAGGTTATAAATTATTCTTATTCGTAACATGTAATATTTATTTGATTATTATTTTATTTACTATATACCAAATATAAATAGGAAATTAAGTCAATAAAATTAGTCAATATGAATGTTTAAATTGAAAATTAATTGCCAATTATTAATTAAATATATATTTTTTTTTGTTTATTATTCTTTGATTATATTAATCATTAATAAAATATCCATTTACTATATAATATTATTATTAAAAATAGAGATGATAAATAAAAGATTAAAAATAATAAAAAAAAAGAAAAAGAAATAACAAAAAATAATCTTTATTATAAAAAAAAGAATATTCTTACTTTTAATAATAATATTTTAAATAATATTTATAAAAAATAATATGAAAATCATATTTAAATTAAAGAGAATTTATTTATTTATTTATTTATTTATTTATTTATTTATTTATTTATTTATTTATTTATTTATTTATTTATTTATTTATTTATTTATTTATTTATTTATTTATTTATTTATTTATTTATTTATTTATTTATTTATTTATTTATTTATTTATTTATTTATTTATTTATTTATTTATTTACTTATTATATATATTATTTATTTATTTACTTATAATATTTTATTTATTTTATTTTATTTTATTTAATTTTTAATTAAATAAGATTTATAATTTCATTACTTAGAATAAATGTTTCATAAAATTTTAATAGAAAATTTGAAAATTAATTTATATTATATTATATTATATTATATATATTATATTAATAAATTTATTTAATTTTCAAAAAATACAAATTTTTTTTAAAAATTAAATAAATATGATTAAAGTTTTTAGATTTTTAGATTTTTCTATACTTGAAATTAATTCAATGATTCATTTAATATATATTATCTATTCATTATAATTTATATTGAAATTTAATTACTTATTATTTATTTATTTATTTATTTATTTATTTATTTATTTATATGATCAAAAAAAGAGTTATTAATTAAAACAGAATATTTAATTTAAATTAATTTATTGTAAAAAAAAATAGAATTCTAATCATGTTCTTTAATTGTCTTAAACCCAACTATTTTATTATTTAAGGCATTTTAAACTTTTCTATTTTTCTATTTTTTTTATTTTTTTTTATTTTTCTTTTATTTCTATTTCTTTTTTTATTATATTCTTTTAATTAGTATTACATCATTTAAAAAATATTATTCAACTTTTAATTATAAAAATTTTAATTTTATATTAATTATCCATTTGTATTCAAATTATTATTCCTTGGTTGTTTTATTTTATTTTATTTTATTTTATTATTTTTTTTTTTGCTTAACAGTATTTTAAGTTTTTACTATTTTTTTATATAAAAATATATAAAAATTGAAAGATGAACTTTTACATTAAAACAAAAAAAGAAAATTTAATGTTATTGGGCAATTAAATATTTCAATTTTTTTTTTTTTTTTTTTAAATAAAATTTGTCATTCCTAATAAATAAATAATATATATAATAATAATATAATAATATAATAATAATAATTCATTATTATGATTTATTGTTATAGATAATTCTTTTTTGTATTCTTTTATGAATTTTTTTTATTATTATATTTACTATTATAATTAGTATTTTAGAAGTTTATCATCCATGAAAAGAATATTGTTATTTCTTTTTTTCTTTTTTTCTTTTTTTCTTTTTTCTTTTTTTTTTCTCTTCTAGTTTTTTCTTTTTCATTTTTAGTTTTTTCTTATTCTTTTATGAATTTTTTTTTATTATTATTATATTTACTATTATAATTAGTATTTTAGAAGTTTATCATCCATGAAAAAAAATATTATTATTTCTTTTTTTCTTTTTTTCTTTTTTTCTTTTTTTTTTCATTTTTAGTTTTTTCTTTTTCACTTTTAGTTTTTTCTTTTTCTTTTAAATTTTTAATTTGTTACACATTTTTTAATTATTTATGATTGTTGTTAATAACATTTTAGATTAAAAGAATTATTCTTAAAAATTAAAATAAAAATAAAAAAAATAAAAAAAAAACAATCGGGAATAATAATTTAAATAAAAATGGATAATTAATTATTAATTATTATTATTACTATTATTATAATTATTAGTTATTATTAATTATTTATTTATTTATTAGAAATAGCAAACTTTATTTAAAAAAAATTGAAATATTTAACTGCCTAATTTTCTTTTTTTTGTTTTAATGTAAAAGATTATCTTTCAATTTTTATATTTTTTAAAAAAGAAAAAGTTAAAACTTAAAATAATGTTAAGCAAAAAAAAAAAGTACATTTTTATTTTTGGCAGTTATTTTATTACACTTACCAAAAATAAAATAAAATAAAAAAAAAGAAATAGTTCGGTACAGAAAATCATTGTTAACAAAAATAAAATAAAACAAAATAAAAAAAACGTGTTTAATTAAAAAATATTTCGTAAATTATTAATATTAACTGCCTTAAATCTTTTTATTAATGTTTTTTTATTTATAAATAAATAATTTTAATAAAAATAAAAAATATAATATAATTAACTTATACTTTTTATTTAATATATTTATTACTTTATTATTATTATTATTATTATTATTATTATTATTATTATTATTATTATTATTATTATTATTATTATTATTATTATTATTATTATTATTATTATTATTATTATTATTATTATTATTATTATTATTATTATTATTATTATTATTATTATTATTATTATTATTATTATTATTATTATTATTATTATTATTATTATTATTATTATTATTATTATTATTATTATTATTATTATTATTATTGTTGTTGTTGTTGTTGTTGTCGATGTTTAATATCATATATTATAAAATTATTAACAAACATTTATTTATCATGTTTTATTCAGTATTTATAAGTAAATATAATTTTTTAAAAAAAAAACATTTATTTATCATGTTTTATTCAGTATTTATTTATTTATCATGTTTTATTCAGTATTTTAAGTAAATATAATTTTTTTAAAAAATATTTATTTATTATGTTTTATTCAGTATTTTAAGTAAATATAATTTTTTAAAAAAAACATTTATTTATCATGTTTTATTCAGTATTTATTTATTTATCATGTTTTATTCAGTATTTTAAGTAAATATAATTTTTTAAAAAAACATTTATTTATCATGTTTTATTCAGTATTTATAAGTAAATTTAAAATATTTTTAAATAGTAATCAATAAATATAACATATTTATTATCTATTAATTATATTTTGTTTTTTTTCTCTTAAAAGAGTTTTTTTTTTTTTTTTTCTTTTCTATTTTAGAATTATTTTCAATAAATAAATTTATTGAAATTAATTATGTTTACTAATAATTCTATAATTTTCTAAAAAGATAGAAGCTAATGCAATTAAAAAAAGATTATCAACTCCAGCTGGCATTTCAATAGAAAAATTATCTGTACTATAAGACTCTTTATTTGATCTAACTATTTTTGCAATCAATGGTGCATTTTCTTTTTCTTTACCATGAAAAATTTTACAATATGAATAGTTTGGGTCAGATTTCATTTCAATTTCTTCTTCCATCCCTGTTATTAAATTAGTATATATCACTCTTGTTTTAATAGGACTATCACATTTAGTTTTAAAAATAAATTTTTCTTTTTTTTTTCCTAAATAAATTTTATAATCATAGATATCTCTTATATTAAATAGTGGTTCATTTTTATCATTACATATCACAACTTTTGAAAAACTATCAGCTGTCTTGAAATACACTGAACCATCTAATCCCGAAAATTTAAAATAACGATAACTAAGACGTTCAGATTGTATAAGTAAAGTAACATTTACAGGAAATATATATGATGTATCATATACTGCGATATTCATAGGTGGTTTTGCTATTTGTCCTGTATACATTTTTTTTTTTTTTTGGAATAATTCTTTTTTTTAATTAATTAATTTTTATAATATTTCGATAACTTGGAAAGATAATAATTAAAGTTCTTAGAATATTTAAATTTATATAAACCGTCAAATATTATAATAAATTTAGAGATTAAATATGCTTAATAAAAAAAAAATAGTTTTTTTTTGTATATTTTTTTAAATTCTTTCGATATTAATGGTATTAATTTTTTTATAATTGAGAAGTATAATTATTTGCTATAATAATTAATGTTCAAAATTAAATTTGTATGGATATTTATATTTATAGATATTTATTATTATTATATTATATTCTTTGTTATTATTATTATTATTTTAATCACTTGATTGGAATTGAAAATCCTTTTTGTTTCTATGTTAAATTCTATAAATTATTAAATTAAATTTAAATTATAAAAATAAAACAAATAATATATAAATATTTTTTTCAATAGAAATAAAAATTTTGATTATTATTAATAAAAAAAAAAATTTTTTTTTATTTTTAATATTTTTTTTATTAATAATATAATGTAATATATGATAAAATAATCAATGAAATTATTTAATTTTTATTTAATTTTTCATATTAATGATAAATCGCTCCTTGTTAAATGTGGTTTTTTAAATAATTATTAATTCCATAATTATTAATAGTTAAGTATTAAGTAAAATAATAGCAATGAAAGAAATTTTAAGTCATTTAAAAGAAAAATATCCATATTATTAATTATAATATTTGTGATATGGCATGATATAAATAATATACGTTTTTTATTATTACTGATTCTCGTCAATATAGGTAAATTATATTGATATTTTAAATATAGAAATATATCATACTATTTTTTTAATATTTCATATTATTTCATTTTCTTTTAATATAAAAAATCTATTAAGCATTAAATATTATAAAGTTTCTATATAATTTTATTTATAGCTTTTACTATTTTATTATTAATATTCTATATTATTTTTATTACATAATAAAAACCATTTATTTTAATTGAACAAATTGTCATTAAATATATTATATTATTAGTATATTATAATTCTTTTCTTTAATTTGTATTATTATTAATAAGTAAATCATTCGTAGTATATAAAACATTACAATTATCATCATTAGAAATTTTTTGATCACAATTTTTAGTAATTTAAAATCTTTACTCACTTGTATATAAAAGAACTATTATTCTAGTTGGAAAGTCCAATATATATGAACAAAAATTACTAAACAAGAAAATTCCCAATTATAAATATTGAACATTCTTCATTATAAATTTATATATATATACTATTTTTTTTTTACTTGATTTTTTTTTTACAAATATTGAATAAATGTGTTTTTTTTTTATACTCATTTCGAACGGCTTAATTTGTCACAATGTAAAAAAAAAAAAAACCCATTATAGGAAAAATCATTTTATCTTTGGTTAGACATTGAACCTTAAAATCTAGAAGCCTTACCGTTAAGGTAGAAACTAGGTTTTTCTAATAAAAATAATTAACAACCTCCACAAATTCTAGAAATTGTCTAAAGTAACTATCCTAAATTTATATTTTGATTGCGTTTGCCATTTTGAAAAGTAATCTAAAGATACCCACCCATTCCCCTAAATCTTCCCTATTGCAAACCCTTGAATTAGCTGATTCCATTCAGCATCACATACATACCACTTCAATGCACAAAAACCTCTAACTAAAATTTGAAATTTAACTATAACTCTGAATTAAATAAAAAAAGACACTATTCTTCTTCAAGTTTTTTTTAATAATACTAAAATATAATGAAATAGATAATAGATGATCAGATTAATAATAAAATAAATAATAAATAAAGGAATAAATTAATAATTAATAATAATTAAAATAAAATAAAAAAAAATAAATAAATATTATAATTATTTTGATTATGTATGTTTATATTTTTTATTTTTTTTAAAAAATTTTAATTAACCCTTTATTAAAATATATTTTATGTAGTTTTTGTAAATATTTAAACCTTTTATTATATATAAAAAAATACATTAAAATAAAAATTTATACTTAATTATAGTTATATAATCATTAATATTTATAAATTTTATATAAGATTTATCAATATTAATGAGTTTATATTTATATATACATAATTAAATATTATTTATAAATATTTAAGTGATATA
The DNA here is from genome assembly GCA_002104895.1 of Anaeromyces robustus. NCBI lineage: Eukaryota > Fungi > Neocallimastigomycota > Neocallimastigomycetes > Neocallimastigales > Neocallimastigaceae > Anaeromyces > Anaeromyces robustus. The sequence goes on along the minus strand of MCFG01000022.1, from coordinate 40,468 downwards.
GCAACATAATTGTTAAATTTATGTTATTTTTTAAAAAATAAATCAAATCAAATATATATATAAACTAATAATGAATAGTTAAAGAAAAAGAAAAATACTTGTAGGAAAAAAAATACCGAAAGTCAAGTATTTTTCAAAATATTCTAACCATGGAATTGAAATTGTTGCGAGGCACAGTAAAAGTAACAATCATAAAAAAAAAAAAAAAAAAAAAGTATTTTTCAAAAGATTCTAACCATAAAACTGAAATTGTTGCGAGGAACAGTAGAAGTAACAATCATCAAAGAAAACCTAAATATTTAAATACTTTATAGACTGTCAAAAAAAAAAAAAAAAAAAAAAAAAAAAACATTTATATTAATATATAATAATAGAATTTTATATTTATATAAATTTTATATTAATAAATATGTATTATTGACATAAATAAATATGATATAACAACATATAGATTATTCTTATTCTTCTTATACTTCTTATTCTTATTCTTATTATTATTTATTTATTTAATGTGTTTATATATATATATATATGTATTAATTATAAATTAAAGAAAGACTAAAGATACAAAAAGATGTTCTATGAATTGATTTTATATGTTAGGACAAAAATTATATAAATATTTTCAAATATTATTTAAATATTTCAATTTATTTTTTTTTAAATTAAAAAAATAAAATGGTTTAAGGCAATTATTTAATTAATATCATAATATTACTAAATAATAATTTTAAATAATTCAATACATTATACTTATTATATACATTATATAATAAAATTTTTATTATATAACAATTTATATATATATATTTTTAATATTTTGTTGGATTATTCATGTAAATAAAATATTATATGTTACATACATATATTTATCTATTTTTTATTAACTATATATATATAGTATTTTTACATTATATTTAATGATAACTCCAACAAGATATTAAGAAAGAAATTAATAATAACAGTTTTAGAATAATTATATACTATTTATATTTATTATTTTAAAATTAATATGAAACATTATAACGATAGTTTTAGAATTATAATATTTATTTACGTTTAACTATTTTAAAACTAATGTAAAGTTTTATAATAAAAATAAAAATGTTAAGAAAAAATCGAACGATATTTAACATTAACAATTTCATCAAGTTTTTATATATATATGTATAAATAAAAACAAAATTTAATTATATTAGTTGTAAATTGTCTTTGTTTTAGTTTTTATAATACATTTTATAGTATCACATAATTATAATTATAATTATATTAATATTTATAGTATCTGGAATTTTATTGATTATAATTAAATAAAATATAACTATTTTGTAAAAAAAAAAAAAAAAAAATAAAAAAACAATCCTTTAACCCTTTAGTTTTAAAAAAAGAGTTTTGAAAAATTAAATAAAAAATAGTTGATAATATATATCTATATAAATTATTATTAAAATTTTATGGAATAAAAATTAATAATAATAATAATAATAATTAAAAAAGAACTAATAATTATGACAATATATGCTAATAATAATACTTAAATAGGTATTATTATTAGCATACTAAAATTGGCATTATTATTAACTTTAAATGCCAATTTTATTAGAAATGAAATAAATTTTTTATTAACCACTAAAAATGTATTTCCAAATTCTATTTATTAAAATTTTTTTTGAGTTGACATTAATGAAATGCAGTAATATCATAGAGAAAATTATTTTTTTTTGTCATATTTATATATATCATAAAATATTAATATGATGAAAAAAAAATTAGAACTTATATATTATAATTGTAATAGTAATAAGAATATTAATAAAAACTTTTTTTTTTTAAAAAAATATTTAATTATATATATATATTTTTTTTTTTAAAAATAACTTTTTTATTTTTTTATATTAAAAAAATTAAAAAAAAATGACTCTTTTATGTATATAATGGATAAGCCATTTAAAAGTAAAGCTTAAAAAATGAATCATATGAAATAATTAATAATAATTTAATTATATTAAATTTATTAAATTTTTAATATTAGTATCATTTTAATTTTTTAATATTAGTTAAGTTATTATTAATTAATTATTAAAAAATTTAATTATTAATATTTTTTTTTTTTTTCTATATTAATTATCTTATTAATTGTAGCAATACAAACTTAAATTAATGTAAATGTAATATACATTAATTTTTGTTACAATATTTAATATATGTAATTGAATGTAATGTAAAATGTATAAATTTTTCTGTTTTTGGTATTGTATACATTATTATTTCTGTATTATAAAAAAAATATAAAAAATTTTTTGTAATTATTTATTATTACAATTATTATTACAATTATTATTACAATCCTAAAAATTTTTATTATTTATTAATACCAAGAATACCAAGAATACAAACTTAATCAAATCAAAATCAAACAAATCATCAAACAAATCATTAAAAATATTTTAGGCAGAAATTATTTGTAGATTGGAAAAAAAAAAAAAAAAATAAAATTTTATATTAATTCTTATTAAACTGATTGTTCTGGTAAAAAAAAAAAATTAAAAGTAATTTAATTACGTTTTTTTTGAATTCACTTATTTGTTTGTAAAAGTATTTCAAAATAGAATTAGCCTCAAATCAGATATATTAAAATGTCTGTTTATTTATTTCTTGTAACAAAGTAAATAAACAGAAAATAATAATAATAAAAAAAAAAAAAACAGAAAAAAATAAGGAAAAAAAGAAAAAGAAGCAATAATAAATATTTACAGAAAGAAAAAAATTAATGAATAATTAATTATTTATAAATTATGAATAATGAAAATAAATAGTACCCAAACAAATACATTAAAAAAATATATTAATTAAATTTCTTATTATTTTTATTTATTTAGTATTTATTTTTTTTATTATATTAATATTAATATAAAAATTTCAAAACATTTTTATAAATTTTGTAATTTTGATTTAAAAAAAAAAAAAAATATTTTTAATGTTACTTTTCATGAAAATTCGTTATCTTAATGCTTATCTACAAATTGACAAATTGATGTTATATTACCAAAATAGTAATTTATTTTTTCTTTTTCTTTTTTTTTATTTATTTCTTTTTATTATTATAATTATTGTATTTAACAAAAAAAAATTTTTTTTTTTACATATTGATTCAGGTAATTAATATTAATAATATCTTATCTATTTTTAACTTTAATAATTTTAATATTAAGTAAAAAAAAAAAAAAAAAAAACTTTTATTATTTGTATGAAAAAATAATTAAAATTACATTAAAAAATATATTACCAAACATTAATATTAATCAAAAAAATGATTCTATAGTGATAATTACATATTAATTTTTTAAAAAAAAAAGTTTTTTTTTTTTGATAATGTATGAACATACATAAGTAAATACAAATTATTACTACTGTGTTTATTAATATAATTAATATTTTTATATATATATATAGTAATATTAATAATAAAGTTATATTTGAAAGTTTTGAGTTAAGTGTAATAAAAAAAATTAATATGATTTACCGTTTTTTTTTTATGTATATAATATATTATTATATTTAGTCATTTTTTGGTATAATTTATTGGCAACGGCTTACATTTTATTCATTTATTTTATTTTATTATTAAGTGTTTTATATATATATATTTTTAAATTAATTAATTAAATATCTTTGTATCAAAGACATTTTGATTTTTATCTTTATAGTTTTATTTTATTTTTTTTTTTTTTAATTAAATAGATGGCAGAGAGAATAAGATGGCAAAGAAAGAAGGTTTTTTTTTTTAATGTTTAATTGATTATTAATATTATTAATAATCTAAATAATTAATTAATTTTCTTATTTTGATAGTATATAAATTTTTGTTCTTTTTTTTTAGATATCGAGGAATTTTTATTTTAATAATAAATAGTATTTATATTCTATTATTATATTTTTTTTTTCTTTTCTTTTTTTCTTTGTTTCTTTTTTTTTTTTTTTTTTAATATGAATATTTATATTACTGAATATTTAATATTTTTGTTTTTTATTATTATTAATATTTGATTATTTTATAAACTATAATTCAAATGTTGGCTTTTTTTAATTAATGTTTCAAAATATACATAAAAAATAATTAAAAAAATGATTATGAAAAAAAAAAATTAAGAATTTTTATTATAAAACAAGAAAAAAAATTACCAAATTCAGTTATTTTAGAAAAAGCATTTTCACCATTTTTAAAACTTTAAATAAATTATTAAAAAATAAAAATTTATTAAAATTTAAGCTTTTTGTATCTAATTTTAATTAAATTTTATGTTAAAATAACATAGATAATAACATAATTACATATGATAACTTTTTCTTAATTAAAAAAAATTCATTTTTAATTTTTATTAAATTATATTATTACATTTTTAATTAATTAAACATTTTTATATTTATGTAAAAATCATATCAATCATCACCTTAATAAAAAACAATAATAACATTAATAATTATAATAATCCTAATAATAAAATATAAAATAGGCAAGATATTTAAAACAATATTTTAATATTATTAAGGTTAGCATTTATTAAATTCTTATTTTTATATTTTTAATTTTTTTTTTTATTATTATTATTACTATTATTATTAATATTATATTACATTTATCACAAGTTATCAAAAAAAAAAAAAAAAAAAGTTTATATCAATATATTTTGTTATTACATTAATCATTTCTTGATAATTTAATAACAATAATTCAATAATAATAGTAAAACTCGAGTAGAGAAATATATCCAATGAAAAAAATTTAAAAGAGATACAATTAATAGATATCAAAAGTATTAACTGAATTGAAAAATAAAGTTTTATATTTAATGTAATGTATGTATAAAATTACACAATAATATATACATTATATAAGTATTTTGTCCTTTTTTTTTTATATCCCGTTTTATTTTTTTTTTTAATGAAAAAAAAATAATATATTTGTTCATTTCAATTCAATGTTTTACATCACCTTCCATAGTATATAATCATAATTTATTATTCTTAATTTGTAATCATTTAATTTAGTAAAGTTTGATAATAAAAACAAAATATATAAATATTTTTTTTTTAAAAAAAAACTAAAAATAAATCATTATTAAATAATAATAATTGTAATTAAAAATACAACAAATAATATTTGTTAATATTAAATAAATACGTAATGGTAGATAAATAGATAAAGGGATGTTACATTGTTATTTAAATTATTAATGATCATATTTTTAACTATTTAATTATTTTAATAATTAAAAATAGTATAATAAATTGTAAATATAATTATGGATGAACATGACAATTAATAAAATTAAATAATATAATAATATTATTATTTTTTTTTTTTTAAAAAAAAATGTAACATTAAAAAAAAATAATTAAATTTCAGAATTTTAAAAATTGTATTGGTTGAATGTTGTTGACTGTCATTTTATTTAAAATGTTTTTTTTTATTTAATTATTAATTATGTATTAATTATGCCTAATAAGTTAATTTTTATATATATTTTATTTTACGTTAATTCTTTTTCATTTATTCAAATTTTATATTATTTCAAATTTAATATTTTTATATTAATATATATTTCAAATTTATATATTATTATTATATATAGACTATAAAGAAATGATATAGTATATATAATATATAATAGTAATTATTATATTCAATAAATGATAGATGAGTAAAACAATAAATAAATAAATAAATAAATGATGGATATATGATTATGTATCTTAACAAATAAATAAATTATAAATTAATCATAATTATTATATTATATTTATCATATTACTATTAAATAATTAATAATACTAATATTTTAAAAATGAAAATAATAATATTGTTTTATAGAAATCATCCCTAACTTATGGCTAATAAATCAATTTCATTCTTTAATTCTTTTTTTTTAGTTCTTTACATTCTTTTTTTTTTTATTTTTAAACTGAATATTCTTTTTTTACATTTTTAAATTATTTTTAATTTATTAATTAATAATCATTTTTTTTATTTTAAATTTTATATTATATTTGATACAATTTTGATATATTAATTATTATTATCTATTATATTGTAATATATGTATAATTTATATTGTGTATATATTTATTATATGACTTAACAATTAAAACATGGTTTGCTTAAAAAATTAATCATGACAAAAATGAGGATTTATATTTTATATTTTATGATCATATGATTATATATATTATGAATATATTGTTAATATATTAGAAATGACTAATTTAATATAATTTATTGTTTTCATTGTATAGATTTATTTTAAAAAAGTATATATTTATTATAATTAAAATGATAGTTATTAATTATTAATTATAATTAACAAGTTTTTTAAAATTTAAAAGATATTTAAGAAATATATAAAAAACTATCATCATATTACAATATTATGTTATATATCATAAGCATTGTTATCAGTAAAAATATATTATATAACACTATAGTTTTATGTTGTACGTTAAATGATTTATAAAAATATCTAACGTACAACAAAAACTATTTTTATAAATCAATTTATCTAAGATACTGTGAAATAAAAGAAAAAAATAACAGAAATATAGAAATATTTAATAAAAATAACAGAAAATCTAATAAAAAATAACAGAAATATTTAATTAAACGATTAACCTCGATTTCATAAATTTGTGTATAGGAAAGAAAAGTAAAAAAATAAGAAAAATAATAAAAATAAAAAATTATTTATTTATTATTTATTTATTTATTTTTTATTATTATTTTAATATTAATTTATTTAATATTTATTTATTTATTTATTGATTATTAAAGTTGTACATATTTTTTTTTTTTAATCACAATGGAATGTTTTATTTTATATCATTTAAAAAAATGGTTTTATTTAATTAATTATTATTAAATAATGAAATAGAATTAATTAAATTCATATAAATTTCCATTTATTTCAATATATTCTAATATATAAAAATATAAAATGGATATGTCATAACTAATATTTATATTATTGTACCATTTATATAATTTATATAAAATATAATAATTTATATTAAATAAATCATATATTATTACAAAAGATATTTTAATATAATGCTAATATAATTTATTTAATTTAATAAAACATATTATATTATATTATAATATATTATATAATATAATCTATACAATATATTTTATTTTATTTTATTTTATTTTATTTTTTAAAAAACTATATTAAATATAAAAATATAAAAAATATTATTATTATTAATTTATAATTATATATAATAAGAATGTAAAATACATTTTATTACATTACATTTAATTTTGTATTAAATATTTTTATAATTAATAAAATTTTTTTTATATTTTTTTATATTTAAATTATTTTAATTAAATACGTTGAAACAATCTTTTATTATTATTATTATTATTTTTTTACAAATTGTAGAATTAAATAAATAAACTAAAAATTAAAAAAACAAAAAAAAAATTTTACATAAAAATCAGGATTATTTTAAAAAAATTTTTTTTAAAAAAAATATAAAAGCAAAGAAAAGTAACCCAGTTTTTTCTTATTAAGATCTGAAAATTTTTTAAAATTTTAATAAAAAAGGAAAAAACCAAAATTTTTTAAAAAAGTTATATAAAAAAAAAGTTTTTTTTTTTTTATATACAAAAATTTAATTATTTTATAAAATAAAACAAAAGAAATAAGTTTTTTGTTTTATTTATTATTTTTTAAGAAGAAGTATTAACGATATTTTTTTTTAAACAACAAAACAAAGTAAAACAAAAGAATAATAAACAATTTTTATATTAATAATTTACAATTTAATATTATTAAAAAATTTTTTTCATATCAAAACTAATACCTCAAAGAATTATAAACAAATAAACAAAACTAATTACCAAATAAAATAAAATAAAATAAAATAAATACAAATAAATACAAATAATTTTAATATTTGACTTAAAATATTTAAAATATTTATTTTGTATTTTATAAAATTCCTCATTAATTAGACTCGATAAATAAATAAATAAATAAATAAATAAAATTATAATAATAACAATAATAATAAAATAAAAATAATAAAATCTTAAAGTAATATTATAAAATAAAAATAACAAATATAGTTTTAATAAATAATCATTAAATTTTATCGAAGAAGTTTTATTATTATACAAAAAAAAATAATAAAATATTATAACGAGAAAATATAATCATTATTTATTTTTAATTAAAATTTTTATATATCTAAATATATTATCAAGTTAACAGTAAAAGTAAAATTTAAATATATATATTTTTTTATATTTTCTACAATAAAAAAATATTCTTATTTTATTTATAGAGTAAAAATAAAAAATAAAAAATTTTTTATTCCAATAATAAATAAAATTAATATCGAATATTTAACAATGTTTTAAGAAAAATAAAAGAATACATACATACATACTAATTAAAATATATATTATATCCAAAAAATTAAATTATATCCATATATCCAATAATAATTAAAATTAAAATTAAAATAAAAATTGCAATAAATAAAATTAAATAAAATAAATTACAAAATTAAAAAACAACAAATATTAAATTACTATCAAATATAAAACTTAAAAACAATTAAAATATATTATTAAAATTATCATTTCAACTTTTCAAATAAATAATAAATATTAAAAATTAAAAATGACAGTTTCTGGAGATACTATTTCTACTTCCTCAAATAGTAATAATAACTATATTGAAGAAGAAATTATTCAAATTAAAAAACCAAAAAGAAATGTTTTCAAAAAATTCTTTAGTAAATTTAGAAAGAATAAGAAAAGTAAAAATATTAAGAAGGAAAAGGGTAAAGATTCTGTAGAAATGGAAAATGAGACTAATAATTATAATACCGTTACTTCAACTGTTTCTTTCTCATTACCAACTACTTATAATGGTTCCTCTTCTGCTACTGTAAAATTTACCCCAACTCAATACCAACCTATTCCATCTATTTTAAATCGTTCACTTTTTGTTGCTCCAAGTGATGATACTGTTTCTGAAGCCGATACTGAAGTTACTTTGGTTGATCCACCAGTTCTTGCTGAATCTAAAAGGAATACTTTAAAGAAAAAGAAGTTTTTATCTAAAGTTAAAGGAAAACATAAGAGAAGACATTCATGGCAAGATACTAGTTTTAATGAACATATTGAAGATCCAAGAAATTGTAGAACTGTTACAAATATTAAAGAAATTTTAGCTGCTGAAAATGCTAAAGTTGTTTTACATAATGATTTTTCTACAACTTTTGAATTAGTTTTGGATGAAGAACTTGCAAAAAGTATTAAGAAATATATTCCTCGCTTTTATCGTGAAGCTTGTAATCATTGGTATCTTGAATATAGTCTTAGTGAACATGGATCAAGTTTAACTACATTTTATGAATGTCAAATGGATTGTGATTCTCCAATTATTATGGTTATTACTGATTGTTATGGTGAAGTATTTGGTGCTTATCTTAATGAACCATTTAATCCAACAATTAATGGTTTTACCGGTAATAGAGAATGTTTCCTTTGGAAAAAAACAGAAGAAGGTCTTAAAATATTCCGTGCATCTACCATTAATGAATACTTTATGATGGCTGATCAAGATTTTATTGCTATGGGTGTTGATAAAAAAGGTGTCTTTGGTTTATTCTTAGATAGTATGCTTTTAAATGGTGAAAGTAGTCCATGTGATACTTATTTAAATGAAGTTCTTTCTGCTAAGAAACGTTTTGAATGTACATCATTAGAAGTATGGTCTGTTCAATATGAATAAATTAAGAAAGATGGAATAGAATAATAAAAAAAAAAAAAAATTAAGAGATTATAACATTCTTTTTTTTTTTTTTTTTTTTTTTAATATCAATAATTTTTACTATCTGACCTTTTTTTTTTTTTTTTTTTAGAGTTTTAATACTATCCTTCTTTTTATTTATTTTTACTTTTTTTTTTCTCTATTAATTTTTTTTTTTACTTTTACACTTATATACCTAAATAAATAATAATAATTATAAAACAACAACATGATATATAAAAAAAAAATAAACAAACGAACAAATAAAAACAATAACATCTTTAATAATAATTATAATAATAATAAAGATATAAAAAAAGTTTTTTATATTTTTATATTACACATATACCAATAAAAGACTTTTTTTTATATATACATTTAGTTTAATACAGCTTCTAATATATTTATACCAAAATATATACCAAATATAATATTACCAGCTATGGCACAACAACAAAAAAAATTAAACAAACAAAATAATAATAAATAATAATAATTAAAAAAAAAAAATCTTAAAACAAACAAGCGAATAAATAATTTTTTTTTTTAAAAAAAAACAAAAAAAGAATTTAAAATAAAAATAATAAATAATAAATAAATAAAAAATAAATAAATAAATAAATAAATAGAATAATATTATTTTATAATTTATTTTTAACATTAATTACCATAAATAATATATATATATAACTAATTTTTATTAAATAAACATTAATTACCCTATAAATATAGATTTAAATTAATTTTTTTTCTTTTATTTAAAACCATTTATTTATTTATTTTTTTAATTTATATATATATATATATATATTTATTTATTTATTATTTTTTTTTTAAGTTCTTTTTAGACTTTTTCTTTTTACCCACTAAAATTTTATTTATTTATTTTTCAAGCAATTTTTAATTAACAAAAATAAACATTAAACGTATAATTATATTCAGCACTAGTAATAATAATTTCAAAATAAAAAAAAAAAAATAATAAAAAAAAAATTATTCAAAAAATAACAACAAAAAAAAAAAATAAAAAATAAAAAAAAAATAAAAAAAAAGATATAAAAAAAAAAGAAAGAAAAAAAAAAAAAAAAAGCAGAAAAATCAAAATAATAAAAAAACAAAACAAAACAAAGCGATAACAATAACATTAACGATAACGATAACAATAGCAATTTTAAAAGCAAACAACAAAAATAAAATCAACGAACAAATTTAACAAACAAGCAAAAACAAATAATAAATAATACTATTTTTATATAAATACTTCTTCTTAAACCAAAAAATAATTATCATTTTAAACTTTTTTTTTTCAAATTATTAATTTTATAATTTACAGTTATACAATTTTATAATGCAAATAAACTATTAATTAACGATTATTTCTTTTTATCAAAAGCAAACAAACAAGCAAATACACAAGCAAACAAACAAACAAACAAAAAAAAAAAAGCTGAGAATAATTTTAATGATTAGTTTATTAATTGTAAAAATGTGAATAAAAAAGAAAAAAAAAATTACAAAAAAAAAAAAAAAAGAACAAAAAAAAAAAAAAAAAAAACATGTATTAAATATCAACGAATACGAAAAAAAAAAAAAATTTTTAAATAATTCATATCAACATATATATATATATCCATAAAAGAATAATAATAGCAAATAATATATATAATACCCATTTTATATCAATATCCAACATTATCAATAAGATTTTTATAATAATAATAAAATATATAATATTAATCATTTTTTTTTTATAACAACAATTAAAAAAGAAAAAAAAGTTTTTTTATTAATAACCGTTAAAATTATAAAATATAATAATAGAAAGAAAAAAAAAAGGAAAATTACATATATATTTTTTTTAATTAAAAAAAAAAATATTAATATAATGTTTATTAATATTTTATACTATACTACACTATACTACTATATAGTTATATTTTTTTTTTATTATGATTATTTTTTTTTATAAAAAAAATTGGAAAAATTATTTTAATTTTATTTTAATTTTATTTTAATATTAGAATTAATATTAAAATAAGATAGAATAAAATTAAAGACAAAAAACAAAAAAAAAAAAACCAAAAAAAAAACAAAATTTGTATATAGTTTCATATATAAATATAATGTAAAGTAAAAAGAATTATAATTATTTTATAAATAAAAAATATATCATTAAAAAATAAAAAAAAAAAATAATATAACTATATGTATTGATAAAAATAATTAATATATATAAAAAAAAAATCAATTATAATTAATTATAATTATAATTATAAGTAAGAATAAAATTAATTCTTTTTTGAATAAAGAAAGAAAAAAAAAAAAAAAAAAAAAAAGAAAGAAAACCCTTTCCATTTTTTGAATCCCCTAAATTTAAGTGTTAAACTTTTTTATTTTATTCCCATTTACATTAAAACCATTTTTTTTCCTTACATTGTATATAATCAATATATAATACATCATATTTTTTCTTTTCTTTATGTTTTAATTTTTTTTTTCTTTTTCTTTTTCTTTTTCATATTTTTTTTTTCTATTATTATATAATAATGATGATTTATTAAATAATCTTTTATTATTTTTTTTTTCCTTTTTACTATTTTTACCCATTTTATTATTTTATCATAAAAAAAAAATTATAAAAAAGAGATTTTTTTAATCAATTTTGTTTTTTGATCATTTTTTTTATTTTTATTTTTAGTCTTTTTTAATAAATGTTTTTTTCTTCTTATTTCTTTTCTATTATTATTTAATTTTTTAAATAATAATTGAAAGAAAGAAAGAAAAAAAGAAAGAAAAAGGAAAAATAAAAGACAATAGAAAAAAAAAGAAAGTTTTTTTTTTTTTTTTTATTATTTAATCTCTCTTTTTTTTTTCCTTTTTTCTTTCAACCCTTCAAAATATATATATATATATTTTATGATATTTTCAAAAGTATTTCAACATATATATAAATATATATAAATATATATATAAATATATAAAATAATAAATATTATTTTATTTTATTATCAATTATTATTATAATAAAGTGTAATAATAATAAGTATAATAATAAAAAAAATAATAATTATTATATTTTATAATATTAAAGAAAATATTAATTATAAGTATAAATATATATATATTATTATTAAAAACTTTTTTTTTATTTTATTTATTATATTTATTTATTAATTTTTTTTTAATGAAACTATTTAATAATTAATTTTTTATATAAAAATATAAATATTTTATTATTATTTTATATATATATTTTCCTTTTTATTATATTATTTTTTCCTTTTTTTTTTTTAAAGTATATTCCATAGAATATATATAATACACTACAATATAATACAATACAAAATCATTTCATGAATATCAAAAATAATAATAACCATAATTCATTAAATAATTAATTTTTTTCCCTAAATTTGGTTGATCCAATCCAATCCTATCCATTTTCATTCCAAAAAATTTCAAATGTTATATATCAATTATATGCATTTTTTTTTTAATTTCTTTTATCAACAAAAATGTCATTTAAGAAAAAAAAAGAAGGAAAGAAAGAAAAATAAATAAATAAAGGAAAAACAAACAAACAAACAAACAAACAAACAAGCAAACAAATATAAAAAAATTTAATTCAAACAAATCAAATTTTAAATAATATAAAATAAATATTAAAATCAAACAAAAAAATCAACAAATTTAAACAAAAATGATGGAAAATAAACTAAAAAAAAATGAGAATTATATATATACATAATAAATATAAAAACAATGTTTAATTAATTAATACTATTTTTTTTTTAATTTTAATTAAAATAATTTATATATTATATATTGATATGATTATTTATTAAAACAAAAAAATTCAAAAAAATTCAAAAAAAAAAAAAAAAAAAAAAAACAAAAACAAAAACAAAAACAAAAACAAAAACAAAAACAAAAACAAAAACAAAAACAAAAACAAAAATAATGATAAAAAGAAAAAAAAAAAAAGAAAGAAAAGATTTAACCATAAAGTAAATCCAAAAGGAAATAATATTGGTTAAAAAAAAAAAACGATAATCAAAATATTATATACATCTTGAAAATCAAAGAATTCAGACGATTAGTTTTTTTTTCTTTATAGATAAAAAAAAAAAAAAAAAAAAAAAAAAAAAAAAAAAAAAAATAAATTATATTAATTTATATATTATAATATGTATATATATTTAGTTAATTTATTGTAAAAGAAAAATATTATATATATAATATATATATGATATTTTTTTTCTTTTTCTTTTTTTTTTGTCTAAGAAAGAAAAATTAATTGTTTGAATTTTTTTAATACCATATGTAAATAAAACTTCTATCTTTTCTTTCTTTTTTTTTTATTTTTTTATTGTTACTCTTAAAAAAAAAAAAAAATTTAATAATTTTTTTTTTTTTGAATTTTTTTCTTTTTTTTTTTTTTTTTTTAAAAAAATATATAATATTTATATTTTTTTTATAAAATTTTGTATTTTTCTTTTTTTATTATAATTTCAAAAAAAAAAAAAAAAATAAGTAATGTAAATTGCAATTATAAAAATGATTATTTGGAAAATCATTGATTAATGAATAATTAATAAAAAAAAAAAAACTAAAAAAAAAAAAAAAAACAATTTATTTTTAAATTTTTCTTTTTCTTTTCTATTATTGAATCTTTACTTACTTTTTTTTGTTTAAAGTATATAAAAATATAAATATATATTTATACTTTTGTATACTTAAATTATGTATTTACACTTGTTTTGATTCAATATCTTTTTTTTTTACTTATTTTTTTTTTAACTTGTTCAATTCAATATCTTTTCCTCTCGATTTTAATGATTTCTATATATATATATATTTTATAGTAATAATTTTTTTTTGTTGCTGTTGTTGTAGTAAATGGTTTTGCTATTATTATATTTATTTATTTTACTTTATATTTCTTTAAAAAAAAAAGAAAGAAAGAAAAAAAATTTTAAAAATAAATAATATATTACGTCATTTAAAAAAATAAAATAAAAAAAATTCTTCATTGATTCTATCTTGCATGATGAGTCATTTACATATATTAATAATAAAAGAATTTTGTTCCGTTATAGTGAAGAATATAGAAGAAATGTTGAAGAAATATTTATTTATTTCATATAATTATATAAAAATTTTTTTATATATATAATAATACTCTATATGATATATATTATAATATTATAATAATAATAATCGTTTATTGTCCAATTAAAACTTTTTTTTATCTTTTTATTATTACATTTTTTGATATTCCAAAAAAAAATAAAAAAAAAAATAAAAATAAGCAGACTTTTAAAATAAAACTTTTTTTTTAAAACATTATTGATGGTTCTTATTTTCTTCTTCTTATTATATATATTATAAGATATTTTAATGTATGTATAATAATTTAATAAAAATATTTATTTCAAAAATTATTTTTACTTATTTATTATTTATTTGATTATTTTAAAACACAATAATATTATTAATGAAAAAAAAGGTTGTTATTATTTTCAATTTTCGAATTTTTTTATTTTTATTTTTATTATTAATAATAATTTATATATTTTTTTTTATATTTCGATACTTTGATATATATACATTTATTTATTTATTTAATGATAATATTATATATTATTAAAAAAAATGTAATTTTAATACTTTTTTTTTTTTAATTTAGTTTGATTGTAATAATTAAATATAAAACAATTTTTATATTATAATATTTTTTTTTTCTAAAATTATTTAACTTATATTTTCTTTTTATTTAAAATTTACATGTATGTTAATAATTGTTTATTTTATTATTGTTGTAATTTTTTTTTTTTTGGATGTGATAAATTAGTTTATTTAATGTTACACATTAAATTACTTTTTTTATTTTTTCTTTACCATCCTATTTAATATATATATATTTAAATTTTTGTTCTTATTAATATATATATTATTCAATTATTGATATTTTGATATTTTGATATTTTTTTTATTATACATTTTTATTATATAATGTTTTTTTTTTTTTTTTTTTTTTTTTGAATTAATTGATTATTTAATATATTTTTATTATATAATATAATATAATATTTTTTTTTCTTTAATTTATTTTTTTTTTTAAAATGCTTCAAAGTATTCAATCATTTTATTAAGTACTTCAGTTGCATATTGTTCATTTTCTTCTGGATATTTTCTATAAGCTTTAAAAAATTTTGCCATAGTTGCAATAGATGATTTTTTTACAGAAATTGGGAATAAGAAATGTCCAGCATGATCATAAGATATATGTTCATATGGATAAGAATAATTATATTTTTTTAATCTATTCATAATCATTTCACTAGATTTTTCTGATGGCCAATAAATATCCATTTTTCCTGAAAATATTAAAACATGAGCTTTCATTTTTTCTACTGGTACAAGATTTTCTTCTTTTGCTGTAGTAACTAATTCTTCATATAAATAAGCATTACTCATATCTCCTCTTTTAATAGAATCAATCATAAAATTTCTAAAACTCATTTTACGAGTATTTGGTTCATAAGGTATTGGTTTACCTCTATAGGTATAACTACTTTTTCCTTCAATTATTCTACGTTTATTAGGATTGACTGCTTGATAAACATAATTTAAAGGAGATGAAATAATTACTAAATTAAATAATTCAGGAAAATAAGAAACACTTAAAAGTGCAAATATTGAACCCATAGAACAACTGAAAAAACCTAATTTTTTATAACCTATAGAATTTAAATATTGAGCAGCTTTTTCAGAATATTCTAATGGTACTTCAATAATACCTTCTGGTGTACCAGGAACATCATGAAAACCTATAATAAGTATTGTTATACCATTTTCATTTAATACTTTAACTATTTCTGATGAAAAAGCTCCTTCACCATCAGATCCTGTACATAAAACTAATGCTTTATTTGGATATTTTTCTTTTTCACTTTTAAATAATTCTCCATAAAAACCATCTTCTTCTACGGTAAACTTTTTTTTTTCTACTGTCATTTTTTTTTTATTAAACTTTTTTATTTATTTATTTATTTAT
The DNA here is from genome assembly GCA_002104895.1 of Anaeromyces robustus. NCBI lineage: Eukaryota > Fungi > Neocallimastigomycota > Neocallimastigomycetes > Neocallimastigales > Neocallimastigaceae > Anaeromyces > Anaeromyces robustus. The sequence continues at coordinate 23,581 of MCFG01000022.1, read as the reverse complement.
TTACTTTATGTCTTTATGTATGCAAATCTTATAGAAAATAAAGATATTAATTTATATTGAATACTTTTTAAATGTATCTTTTTTTTAAAAAAAAAAAAAAAATTATTTAAAATAGTTTTATTATATCTTTTTAATTAATTTTTTTTTTTGTAATAATTGGTTAAAGAGTTCCGAAGTTTTAAAAAAAAAATTATTTTTTATAATTTTTTATTATTATTCTTTTTCTTTATTATTTAATAATAAATTTAAAATAAAAAAAATTGATGGTTATATTAATTTGTGTAACCAAGTATAATATGAATAATAATAAAATTTTTATCATTATTTGTCTATTTTTACGAAATTTGATTACATACATATTATATACATAATAATAATAATAATAATAATAATAATAATAATAATAATAATAATAATAATAATAATAATAATAATAATAATAATTAATAATCTTATTATTTTATTATTTATTATTTATTATTCTATTTTAATTATTAATTATTATTATGTACAAATGTTATAAATGTTACTTATTTAGTAATGTATATGCATGGATAATCTACTATCTATATATGGAAATAAACTTATTGTTACATATAATTTTTTTTTTTTTTATTTCTTTTTACATAATTGTATTTATTGAGTAATAATAAATATATATAAAGAAAAGAAGATTCATTAAATTAAAAATCCAAATTTATATTGTTGACAAAATATGATAATGTTTTTTTAAATTTTAATTTTTATTTTTTTATTTTCTATTTTCTATTTTCTATTTTTTTATTTTTTTTTTGAATAATATATAATTTTTATTATCATTATTTTTTCCCTTGATAACTATAAAATTATATTTTTATTTTTATTTTTATTTTTATTTTTATTTTTATTTTTATTTTTATTTTTAAAAATTTATATATACAATTTTCAAAATTATTATGTAAAATGAAAACAAAAACAAAAAAAAAAAAAAAAGAGATAATAATAATAATGATAATTTTTTTTAACAAAAAAGATGTAAAACTAAAAAAAAAAGATAATAAATATACTATTAATAATAAAAATAATTAAATATTTTTAATCTAATACAGTTAAATAAAATTAAAAAAAAAAGATATTAAAATAAAATAAAAAAATCTTGATAATAATTTTTATATATATATATTTTTTTTCAAATTGATTATATAATCTATAGATATATATTGATATATTATATATATTATATCTTTCTGGTAAATTGATGTTTAAATAATTAATTGTATTAAAAAATGTTGTGTTTTTTTAATTTATTATTATTTTTCTATTATTTTATGGTTATGTTTGAATTCCTTTTTTTGTTGTTTTGTTTTTATTTATATTATTTATTTATTCTCTTTTTCAATAGTTTCATAGAAATCATTTTGAGCTTGAGTAATTAATTCCTATTATACATATAAATATAATAATATAATAAGATAAAATAATAATAATAATAATGTATTAGTTATTAAGAAAAAAAGTTTAATTGAAATCATGTTAATAAAGTAAATAATAATAATAAAAATAATAAAAATTATTATAAATATTTTATATATTACTTGAATTGTTTCAGCACTTGGTTCTGGTAAAGCTTCAGCTTTTTTAAGTTGTTTAACACGTTTTTCTCTTAATGTACTTTCTAAAGCTTTTTCTCTTTTAGCTTCACGTTCTAACATCTTATATATAAAATATAAAAAGTGAAAAAGAAAATTAAAAAAAAAAAAAAAATAATATAAATATAATTAATATATAATTGTTACATATATTTTAATTATAAAAATTATTTATTTATTTTTATAATATATAATATATATTTTAATATAATTTATTATTTTTAATATTATATATATATATATATATATATAAAGGAAAAACTTACTTCAGAGAATATTTTCTTTTCATTATTTTGAATTTGTATTAAACCTTCAGAAAGACCTAAAAGAGTGGTTGTACCATCTCTTGCACCAACAGCTAACATTTTACCTTGTTCTTGAGCTTGTATAGTATGAATAGGAGAATTACAAACTTGGAAAGTTAATGTTGGATCATTTTGTTTAAATAAAAGATCCCAAACATCAATAGATCCATCCATTTTTGATGTATATAATACACTTGGTCTTGTAGTACTCCAACATCCATCTGTTAAATAAGGTGTTGAATTTTTAGAAATAAGAAGTGGATATTTAACATCTTCTGACCAAATCTTTTATTATTATTATTATTATTATTATTATTATTATAAATATTAAAGATAATATAGTAATGATTATTATTATTATTATTATTATTATTATTATTATTATTATTATAAATATTAAAGATAATATAGTAATGATTATTATTATTATTATTATTATTATTATTATAAATATTAAAGATAATATAGTAATGGTTATTATTATTATTATTATTATTATAAATATTAAAGATAATATAGTAATGATTATTATTATTATTATTATTATTATTATTATTATTATGATGATGATGATGATGATTATAATTATAATTATTGAAAGTTATTATTATTTTAAAATATATATTTGAAATATATATTTATAATATATTTATTCTTAAAAGAATATATTACCTTTGCTGACCAATCACCAATAGTTAAGAAGTTCTTAAGGAAGAATGGGTTTCTCTGTATAATTTTTTTTATTTAATATATATATATTATTAGATATATAAATTCTTTTATATATTTATAGATCTATATTTTTTATATATATATTTAAAAAAATATTCTATTATATTATAAAATCTAATTTCATATCAATCTTTTTATTTATTTTCTTTTTTTTTTCTTATTAAATATTAATTACTAATTATAATTATTTTATTATTAATAGTTATATTAATATTACTCTTAATGAATATATTGGACCTAAATGAGCAGGATAATTATGAACAATTTTTTCGGCAGCTGTTTTACCTTTTTTATTACAAATTAAAATATTACCAGTTTCTGTACCAATCATGAATTTAGTTGGCTTTTTTTTTTTTTTTTTTTTTTTTTTTTTAATTATATTTATATTTTTGTTTTATTATATTATGATAATTGTTGTATTATATATTTATAATTCAAATCAATATATAATTTTTTTAATATATATATATTAAAAATAATATGATTATATTAATGATTGATCATAATAATTATGAAATAATTATTTTTAAATTTTTTTTTTATACTATTATCATAAAATTATTTTAATATTTTTTATTATATATATATTTTACCATAGTAGATTCAAAATCTAAAGTAGTACCACCGACAATTTTACCATTTTTTTCAGCATCAATTAATAAAGTTTCAGTAGGTTCACTTAATTTTCTAATATCCCACCATAAACATTTACCATCTGTAGAAACAGAAAAGAATTCTGAACCTGATTTAGATTGAATCCATGATAAACCGAATACAGGATCATTATGACTTTTTTCAATTAATGAAGTATCTACTGGATATTGTCCTTTTCTTAAATCCCAATAAGCTGTAAATAATTGTTAATAGATTATATTTAATTATTTTATATACAATTATATATAATATATTGATGTTAAAAATATGATGTATATGTGAATGTATAAATATGAATATGTATTTGATTGTTTTTTTTTTTTTTTTAAAAAAAAAGAAGTAATATGTATAAATGTAAATGTAAGTGTTATAATAATAATAATAATGATTTAAAAATAAAAATAAATTAGAATTTTTTATTTTTTATATTGTTATAAGTATTAATTAATAAAAATTTATTATTATTATTATTATTATTATTATTATTATTATAAATATTAATTTTAAATTAGTATTTTTATTATTATTATTAATTATTATTATTGATACATTACAAACAAGACCATTATAAGAACCACCAATTAAAATATGAGGATCTTTTGGATTATATTTTAAGGTAACCAAAGGAGAAGAAGGAGTAATAGTTTGGTCAATTACATTTGGATTTTCAACATCCCAAATATAAGAATCAAGACACATATTATAAGGCATTTTTTGGAATTGAAGTATAGAATAAGCAACAGCAATTTTATGATTATCATCTGGATACCATGAAACACATGAAGCTGCTCTCTTAATTTGATTTGGATCACTATTTTTATATATTTACAGTATAATAAATAAAATATAATGTAATATAATGTAATATGATATGATATATAATATCATGGATTAATGGAAGTAATTTAATCACCATTATTTATTTATTATTATTATTAATTATTTATAATTATTATTATAATATAAATTTTTTTATTTTATTTTGTTGAATATAATTGAATTATTTTATTAGTGATATATTATTGCAAATAAAAAATTAAAAAAATAATTGTTTTATTTATTTATTTGTTTTTTTTTTTTTTTTTTTTTTCCGTCGACATTAATAACATTGATGATTAAAATATAATATATATATAAATGTAAAAAAAAAATGAAAGTATAAAATAATTGAATTAATGAATTATTTTTTTTTATTAATGAAACCTTTTTCTATTTTTATTTTTGTTTTATTTTATTTTATTTTATTTATTTATTTATTTATTTATTTATAATTTCTTTTATGAGTTATCCTACCGATAAACATTATATGTTTTAATAGAAGGTGGTTCTATAACCGGTGGTTCAGATTCTATTTCATCTTTAAAGTATTCTTCATAAATATCAATAGCATTATTTTGTTTTATACATTGTTCCATAGCCTATACATATTATATAGTACATATTATATAGTATATTTTCATTTGATAGTTGATTTTTTAATATAATTATTGAATGAATTTTTTGATTATTATTATTATTATTATTATTATTATTATTATTATTATTATTATTATTATTATTATTATTATTATTATTATTATTATTATTATTATTATTATTATTATTATTATTATTTTTTATAATATAATATTTATTGTAAGTCATGTAGTTATATATATGGTAAAACATTAAATTAAATATATATATAAAAATTAAATAAATAATAATATTATTATTAATATCAAAATAGCAAATTATATATTAGATAAGATAGAATAAAATGAAATAAATAAAGTTTTTTAATTTTTATTAAACAAAATTTGTTGTAGAAAAAAGAAAACAATTCTCCGGGGATAATAAAAATATTAATTAATATATTTAAAAAAAAGAAAGAAATAAAAATAAAATAAGAAAAAAAAAAATTCTTTTTTATTGATATTTTTATATAAATATATTATTATTGATTTTTTTTTCTTTTTTTCTTACATCTCCAAGAGATTTTATTGATTTAATATATTCTTCATCTTTTTCAATTTTTTTTCTATAACGTATAGTATGTTCAACATCTGAAGGATCAACATCTTTTGGCCATCCACCTTGTAAATGTAATATACCTTGATTTGAAAATGTTAAACTTTCTGTATTCACCTTTTATAATATATATTTATATATATATTTTATAGTGTTTTTTTTTTTTATCATTAATTATAATAAAAAAAGTTATAAAATAAATAATTATGTTACTGTTAATTATACGTTAATACTTTTTTTTTTTTTTTAAAAAAAAAAAATAGTCAATGATTATTATTAAAATGATAGTTATAAAGAGTTATATATATTTTTTATATTTAATAAAAATCAATAATATATATATATAATTAAACAATTAAGAATATTTTTGAAATATTCTTTTTTTTTATTTCTTAATAATAAAAGGAAAAAAAAAAAATCAATCTGAATATTTTTTTTTTTTTTAATAGTATTTTTAACTATTATTGTAATAATTATTTTTATAATGAGAGTATTTTTTTTTTATTATTATTGTAATGATAAAATGAATAGGAATGATGAATAATATGAATAATAATAAATAAACTATATTTTTACTTCATGTTCGGATTGTTCTGGTACGCATTGACATTCAACCGAACAAAATTTTTTTTCTGTATAATTTTCTATATAACTTGGATCAGGTTCTATATCTACTGATTGCCATGCAGGCTTATTTCTAAATAAAGGTTGTTTACCAAATTCATTTCTTTTTCTTTGATATACATATACAATTTCCATTTTTCAATTTATAAAAAAAATAATAATAATAATATAATTATATATATATTAAAGAAAAAAAAATCAAAGTTTTTTATTTTTATATTTTATTAAAATTTTTTTATTATTATTTTAATATTAAAAAAAATTTCTTTTATAAAAAAACATCAATTATTAATAAATTTAAATTATATTAAAATATGGAAAATATTTTATTTATAATATATTATAAGAAATATTTATAAAAGAAAAATAAGAAAAAAAAAATAAAATAATATAATATATTATATATTAAATAATATATCAAATAATAAAAAATAAAGTTAATTTGATTCTAACATATCAAAATTTTTTTTGGTTGCTACTAATGTAATGATGGCTTTTTGGTTGTAAAATTTTTTTATGTAAATTAATTTAATTTACAATTAATACAACCAGAAAGTAAAAAAAAAAAAAATTTTTTTTATGTACATTCATTTTCTTATGTATATAAAAATAAATAAGAATTAAACAATTTAAACTCAGAAAATAATAATTGTTTTCTTTTTTCTAAGTAAAAATAAATCATTTTTATCAAAATTATAAATTTATATTATGTTTTTTTTTTTTTGTTTTTTTTTTTATTTTTTTTTTTTTTATTTTTTCATATTATTTTATTTATTATATAATATTATACATAAATAAATATAGATTTATTCTTATTTTTTTTTTTGTTTCATTTTCTTTATTATATTTTTTTCTTCATTATTGTGTAACTTTTTATTTTTCATAAATACAAAAGTAAAATAAAAAAGTTACATTTGTAAAAAAAATATTAATACTTTTTTATTATATAATAAATAAATAAATAAATAATTAAATAATAAAATGTTTATATCTATATTATTTATTATTATATTATTATTATTATTAATATAATAATAATAAATAAAATGGTCAACATTAAATGTTAAAATTTTTTTTTAAAAAATCATTTTACAACAAAAACAAAAACAAAAACAAAAATCAAAAATAAAAACAAAAGATGAATTGTAAATGAATAAATAATATAATAATAATATAATATATCTACAACTTTTAGTACTTTTATAAATAAATAAATAAATAAAAATTAAAATATTAATTAGTAATATATTAATTGAAAGTATGAAAATTTTTATAATAATTATTTTTTTTTTATAGCACACAATTCGTATGTCAACTATTTTTTGGTTTATATTCCTTGATTTATTATTATAATTATTAAATTATTATTTGTATTTTATCAAAAAAAAAAAAAAAAAAAAAAAAAAAAAAAAAAAAAACAAGAACAAAATAATCACAAAGCATATGACTATTGTGACTATTGTAATAATATTAATAATAATATATAAATGCAAGTTAATTTTTAACTAAAAAAATTAATCAATGAATTACTTTGTTTTATGTTGATGATTTTTGTTTTATTATTTTATTTTAATTTTATTTTATTTTATTTTATTTTATATTTTATTTTATTTTATAATTGTATTGTATTATTATTTATATATATTATAAATAAATAATAAATTGATTTTATGAGGGATCGTTTCTTTTAAAAGTGTTTCTTCTTTTAGATAAAAATTGTTTAAATTAATAATACAATTAATTCTCTCTTTTTTTTTTTTTTTTTTTTTTTCTTATTTTACTTCTTAACTTTTTTTTTTTTTTAATACATTTTTTTTAAATATATTAATTTATTTTTATTTTTTTTTTATTTTTTATATACATTAATAGAAAGTGATATTATTTTTATTTTAAAATTTTAGTTTTTATATAAAAAAAAATTAAAATTAAAAATAAGAAAATAAAAAAACTTAAATATTAATTAAATGAATGCTTTTATTTTATTCTTTTTTTTTTTTTCTCTTTTTTTCTTTTTTTACTTTTTTTTTTTTTTTTTTTTTTTTAATATTTATGATGGTAATTTATATATATCCAAAAAAAATATATAAATATATCGAATTTATGTTATTTTTTTTTTAAAAAGTAGAAAATTATTTAAAATAGTTATTATGATAAAAAGAATTATAATAGTAAGTATGAATTTATAAAGAATACTTTATATAAATTAAAAGAAAATAGAAATCATCTAAAAAATTATATAAGTAATTTTTTTTTTTTTTTTTAAAAAAAATTAAAAAACTATTTAAGCAGATTCAGATATTTGTTTTTGTGGAATGTTAACTTCGACACCAACTTGGACTTGTGGGTAAATCTTCTTGGAAACTTTGGATTTTTGTCTAAGATATTCTTTCTTAGTTTCACGAACAGTATCAAGATATTCTTCAAATAAATATTCAGTATCTTGTGGTCCAGCCTTAGCTTCTGGATGATATTGAACAGAAGCAAATGGTAAAGTCTTGTGACGAATACCTTCATTTGAACCATCATTAGCATTAACGAAATACTTTTCCCAACCATCAATCATATCTTTTTCACCATCCTTAATAGCAAAACCATGGTTTTGTGAAGTAATAACACATTGATTTGTTAATAAGTTAATAGCTGGTTGGTTGTGTCCTCTGTTACCATATGGAAGTTTGTAAGTTTCAAATCCGGCAGCAGCACCTAAAAGGAGGTTACCCATACAAATACCAAAGATTGGAGTTGGAACTGGTTTGGCTGATTCACGAATTAAAAGTTTTCTAAGGTTCATAATAGTTTCTTCACAATAACTTGGGTTTCCTGGTCCATTGGAAATAAAAATACCATCATAATGAGTAGTGTCCTTAGTAACATCATGGTTCCATGGAACAAGATGAACTTCAGCACCACGCTTAGCTAAACATCTAATAATATTTTGTTTTGCACCACAATCTAAAATTTATATATATATAAATTATATTATTATTAATATTTTTTAAAAATTATTAATAATAAATTATTGTATTATATATTATATTATATTATTTTATTTTATATTATATTATATTATTTTATATTATATTTATTTTTATATTATATTTAAATATAATATATATAAATATATTTTATTTTTTATTTATTATTTGTTTATTATTCATTTTATTATTGCTATTTTTTTTTCTTTCTTTCTTTAATATAATATATATATTAAATATTTATTTTATTTTTTTTTTATTTTATTTTTTTTTATACTTACCAATTAATGCAATTTTAACATCTCCTCCTTTGTTATAAATCTTTTTAGATTTAACAGAAACTTCTGCGACTAAGTTTCTTTTGTTTGGATCTTCTAATTCTTTTGCTGGTTTTGCGTCTCCAATGATTATCTCTCCTAATGTAGAACCTTGTTCTCTTAACAAGGTAACAACAGCTCTTGTATCAACACCACTTAAAGCTGGAATATTATTTCTAGCACACCATTCACCTAAACTTTCAACAGCATTCCAATGGGAATACTTCTTAGCATAATCAGTAACAATAATACCCTTAACATGAATCTTGTCACTTTCAAAATGTTTGAATAAACCAAATTCATCCTTATCCATTGCTGGAACACCATAATTACCAATTAAAGGTTGGGTGAATACAAGAATTTGACCTCTGTAAGATGGATCACTCATTGATTCTGGATAACCAACTAAAGAGGTAGTGAAAACAACTTCACCTGAAACACTTTCCTTTAATGGAGCACCAAAGGAAACAGCTTTGAAAGTTTGACCAGTTTTGAGTCTAAAAGTAGCTGGTAATTCTGGTGGTTGAACATGATTTCTGAATAAAGTTGGTTTTTCATTCTTTGGAATTTGGCTTACCTTTGCATTCTTTACAGAAGGATTGAAAGAAAGAGGATCAAGAGTTACAGTAGCAAATGGTCTACTAGTTTTTAAATTTTGAGCCTTTTCATTATTTAAACTTTTTGGTAATTGACTAATGAATCTTCTGCAAATGTTAGTAGATGCGTTCTTTAATTGAACAGTAGACTTTAAAAGTTGAGCTGATTGAATCATTTTGTTTCTTTTTTTTAAACTTTTTTAATAAGGTAAGTATGTAGTAAAAAATTTATAAAGTTTTTTTTTTTATAGAAAAATTTATATTATTTGATTAAGTATTTTATATATTTTTATATATTGTATTTTTTTTATTATTATTTTTGTTGTTTTGTTGTTATAAGAATTATTATTATTTTTTTTTTGTGTTTTTTATCAAAAATTATTCAAAATCGTTAAAGTATAAAGCAATAGGTATTCGGTATTAAACTTCAATAAACGGGTTTATTATTTAAAAAAGTTCAAAAATCAGATAATGATTTCCAGAGTTGAACGCAGAGATAATCACAGGAGACGACAGTAAAAGCGTGAATATATGTGAATAACATATGTTACACTATTATTTAAGTTTTAAAAATTGGATTTTTTTTAAAAAAAAAAGTTTTTTTTTTTTAAAAAAAATTATTCTTTTATTTAATACTCAGTAATTAGTAGATTTTTTTAGTTAAGTAAGTAAGAAAAGGAATTTTTTTAAAATTTCTTTTAATAGATTACTTAAATATAATAAAAATAAATTATTTTATTTCTAAAGTTTTAAAAACTATTAGTATTTGTATTAAAATAAAAAATATATAAATATATAAATATATAAAAAAAACATTAAAGTTAATAATTATAATCTTAAAGATATTTTTGTTTGAAATATTCATTGAAAAATATAAATCTTGCTATATTTAATTAACATATTCATAAAATTTCAATGTATTATTTATAAATTCTTAATTATTAAAAAAATACTTCCTCATATTTATTTATACATCTTTTAATACATTTTTAATTATTCTAATTAAAAAAATTTCCTCATATATTTATTTCTTTATCCATTGTTTTTTTTAAAAATATATATACATAAATTTTGATTATATTTTTCATCTATCCAATTTTATTAAATTATTATTCTAATTCTTTATTGATATTTATACTTTTTACGTATTATGTAATTTCATTTTTTTTTTTTTTATTGTACATAATAAATATTCTCCTATAATTAAATTTCCTTAATATTTAAAAAAAAAACATCTACTTTTCCCTTGATATAAAATAAAAGATGAATTTAAAAAAATATTAATCCAATTCCTTTTTTAATGCTTTACCTTTTTCTTTTTGATTTATCTGTTGTTTTTTTATTGAGAGAGATCACTTTTTCTTTGTGGTGAGATTTTTATTTTTCTTTAAGAAGAAAAAATTAAGATTCTTTTTTTAATTTTTTTTAAAAAAAAAATAAAAATTTGTTAAAAATTTAAAAAATTAAAAAGTATGAAGTAAAAATTTAAAAATAAGAGAAATTAAAATATTTTTATATTTTTTTTTAAAATATATTAAAAATTTTATTTTTTCTTAATATATATTATAATATATTATTAATATATACTACAATATATAATAATATATATATAAATAAATTTATTTTAGAAAATTAAAGTTTCTTTTTACCTTTAGAAATTAAAGTAAACCAGATTGAAATTATTATTATTATTATTATTATAAAATGGAATTTATTTCATTATATAGTAGAATAGAATAATATTATTTATTATATTATATTTAATTATATACTTTTATATAAAAATAAATAAATAAATGAATAATAACTATTAATTAATAATAAATAATAATAATTATTAATTATTATTAATAAACAATAACAATAATAAATAAATAAATAAATAATACATAAATAAATAAATAAATAATAAATAATTATTGAAAATATATATTATTATAATCTATTCTATATATATTCAATATATTTTATATATTTTATTATATATTAAAATAAATTTTTTTTAAAAATAAAATTTATTCTATTTTATCCTTTATCCTTTTTTTTTTTTTTTTTATTTCATTAACCTATAATATAATACAATTTAATACAATATACGTATAATACAATTATGTTATAAATCAGATTTTAATACTTTTAAAGTATTTAATATATTATAAATTTAGTCTCTCCATAAAAAAATTATATGAATATCCATATATTAATAATATATTGATTAATATATGGAATTTGTTTTTATTATATTATTTATAATAAAACAAAAAATTTTAATTTTTTTTAATTTTAATTCATGATTTTTTTATTAAAACTTGAATTTATATATTATTTAATTCATTCATAATATATTAATATAATATATTAAAATAGAAAATTAAGCTATTAAGATAAATAAATACAGTAAATATTAAATATATTAATGATTTATTGACTAATAATGTTAAAATTGATAGAATGTTTTACATATATTGTGATACAAATCCAAAATATAATTGTATTAATTATTGTATTGTATTTAATATATTTATAATATATTCAATTATATATATTTATTATATAAATATATCTTTATTATACTATTGCAATATATAGAATACTAATTATTTATCCTAACAGTTTATTTATTTAATTGTAATATAATTATTCATTTATTTTTTTTTATTTAATCATAATATAATTATTTATTTACTTTTTTGTTTCATTATAAAATTTCCAACAAAAAAAATATATAATATAATGCTATAGTTTTTATTATTTATAAACTTTACTACTGCGCCATATTAAAATATCTATATTTATAGTGAGAGTAAATCTTATTTTAAAAAATATATATTATATTATTTAAAGCTAGTTCTACAAGAGGAATTTACTTATAGTGTAAAATATTATACCATATGGGAGTTTTTATTTGATTCCTAAGGCTCAAATTTTAAAAATATTTTGTTGTTTCTAGGAGCATCGAAGCTGATATTCGGTATGATAGACCAGTAGAGATGACACTACCATAATAAAAATTGAAACCAAGGTATGACCTACCAGTTAAAAAAAAAAATTAAAACTAGGAATTAAGAATAATTGTAAAAAAAAAACAATAATTATCTTTGAAATTGAAGAGAATAATAATAATAATATTTAATATTTAAATAATAATATTAATAATTAAATAATAATGATATCAAGGATAAATACTTTGTTAAAAAATATTAAGATAGGTTAATATTTCACTTTCCTTATATTCACAGTTATCATCAGGTAAAGCTGAAATACTAATTCAGTAATATCATTATTAGCATTATAATATTGAAAAATATTAAATAAAAGATATTAACAATATAATTAGTTTTAAATATATTATATTATATTCATATTATTTTGTTTTGTTTTGTTTTGTTTTTTACTTAATAACAATTTATTTTATTCTTAAACATTATTAAAAAATGTATTTTACTGCTATTTTTGGGCAAAAGAAGCAGTTATTTTTAGTTTTTAGGTTAATATAGATTTTTCCACATACGCCACATTAATTTTTCCTTGTAACTTGATTAAATATACTAAATAAATAAATGAATAAATAATTAAATAATAAATAAAATAAAAACATTAATTTTTAATTAATAAAAAAAAAAGAAAATTTATTATAAAAATTGATAGTTTCTTTGTGGTACCCTCAAAAGGTTTCTAATATTAAATATCGGTAGGTAGATGTTTAATTATTTAAGATTCAATTTTATGATTATAATTAAATAAATCAGTAATGGTATAAAAACCAATAAAATATTAATAATACTTTTATTTTACACTATTAATCAATATTAACTAATATTTAGTTTTATTATATACTTTTATTTAGTTAGTTAATATGTAGTAAAAAAAAAAAAAAAAAGAAAGAGGACAAGACTATTTTCTTTAAAATCATTTTATAAAATGATAATAGTAATTATTTTTATTTTTATTTTTTATTATTTAACAATAAGCTTTTTTTTTTCTGTTTTTCCATTATATTATTTATTTTATTTTTCAATGATTTTATTTTAAGTTTACTGATTAAGGGATGAAATTTAGAATATATTAAGAAAATGAATTTTAGTAAAGTTAAAATAGAATAATAGTGAATTAATATAATAGTAAAAGTCATTTGTCATTTGTCATTTGTTTAAATGTCATGAATTAAAATTAAAATAAAAAATACAAATAAATAAAATAAAATAAAATAAAATAAAATAAAATAAATACAAATTTGAAAAAAAAATTTTTTTTTAAATTTTAATTATAATAAATAAATAATAAATAATAAATAATATAATATAATATAATATAATATATTGAAATATATATAAATTATAAATTTAATATTAATTTAATTAATTTAAAAAAATATTGATTAATTGAATAAATAAATAAATAAATAAATAAATAAATAAATAATTGAATAAATAAATAAATAAATAAATAAATAAATAAATAAATAAATAAATAAATAAATAAATAAATAAATAAATAAATAAATAAATAAATATTATGATTTAATTATTTTTTGGTTTGTAAGATGTTATTTTATTATTAATGATTCCAAGGCTTGTAGTTGTAGTTCCTGTATTTTATTAAAAAGAAGAAATGAATTATTCCAAAAAAAAAAAAAAAGAAATCTAATAATAGAAGAGTTGATTACATCTATTTATATATAAATATAAATATTTGAATTTTTTTTTATTATTTTATTTTTTATTGATAATATTTATTCTTTAATTCACTAAAAAAATTTATAATTAAAACAAATAAATAGGGATTATATTAATAAATGCTGTTATTAAATATAAATATAAATATAATAATATTTTTACAATAATGCATTCATTATTATCATTGTATTTTTTTTTTTTTTAGTTATTTATATATAAAAAAGAGTATTGAATATTATATTCTTATGTATTTAATATCTTTACCTATTTATTAATCTATTTATTTATTATCTATTCATTTATTATCTATTTATTTATTAATCTATTTATTTATTTATTTATAAAAATTTATTTATTATGATATTATATGTTTATTTACATTGCTATTTATAATCCATTAATTAAATGATTAAAAGTAAAAGCATTGCATACTAATTAAATCAATATGCATGAAATATAAAAAAATAAATTGGATTAAAAAAAATAAGAGATTAAAAGATTAAAAATAAAAAAAAATTTTTTTTTTAAAGATTAAGAAATTAATGACAATTAATTAATTTTTTATACAGAATTTTTATCTCTTAACCAAACTGTTACAGAAAAATTAACTATTCAAACAATCATTTATTTATTATTATTGAGATTAGATAAATTAAATGTAAAATTCATTCTTTTATAAATAGAAATCATTTTGTAATTATGTTATAATTAATAATAAATAAATAATGTAAATATTAATATTATTAAGCAATATTTAACAAAATCAAAAAATTAAATTAATATAGGTAATGTATGATGTATAATATATAAATCAGTAACAATACAATCAATGAATTAAATAATAATAATAATAATAATAATAATAAATAATAATTAATAATAATAATAATAATAAATAAATAATAATAATTATTATTATTAGTGGTCAAATAGTAAAGTAAAACATAATTAAAAAAAAAAAGGTCATACTCACCAAACTAACAAATTACCTCAACCCATTGTCAAATTCTAATTAATTAATTTATTATTTAATTAAATAAAAATATTTTTTTTTATTAATTCATTATAAAAAAAAAAAAAAAACTAAATAAGGATAAATGGTTAATTTTTACCACAATTTATGAACTTATCATATGCTTAAAATGAATGAAAATATGAAACTATTGAATAAATAAATAAATAAATAAATAAATAAATAAATCAATAATATAATAATATAATAAAGAGTATATAATAAAATGTAGTAAAATATAATAAAATATAATGTAGAATATAATTATAATTTATGTGTTAAATAATATTTATTAATTACATAATATTTATTATTTAATTAAAAATTTGTTATTACTATTTTTTATTACTATTATTAATTATTACTATCACATGGATAATTAGAGTATTTATTAAACTGTACTAGTAATATATACTGCTAAATCAGAAGATTATTTAAATTATTATATTGAAGAAATTCTATCTTTATATAAATAAATAAATAAATAAATAAATAAATAAATAAATAAATAAATAAATAAATAAATAAATAAATAAATAAATAAATAAATAAATAATAATAATAATAATAATAATAATAATAATAATAATAATAATAATAATAATAATAATAATAATAATAATAATAATAATAAATAATAAATAAATAAATAAATAAATAAATAAATAAATAAATAAATAAATAAATAAATAAATAAATAAATAAATAACTAAGTAATTAAATAAATCAACAAATAATTAAATAACTAAATAACTAAATAAATAAATAAATAAATAAATAAATAAATAAATAAATAAATGTATAAATAAATAAATAAATATTTAGATAATAGCATGAAGAAAAAAAATAATTGAAATAACTTTTGCATTTTTGATAAGATATTTAATATGTAATAATTGTAATAAAAGGAGATAGTTTAATTACCAAAATAGTTTTTTTTTCTAATGTAAATATAAAAATTGAATATTGATGTAAGTATTTTTTAAATTCTTGTTAAAGCGTTTTATTTTGATAATAAAAGTATTATATAGTTATCTAATTTTAATTAAATCAATATTATTTAATTATTTATTAATTAGTAATTATTATTAAATAAATAAATAAATAAATAAATAAATAAATAAATAAATAAATAAATAAATAAATAAATAAATAAATAAATAAATAAATAAATAAATAAATAAATAAATAAATAAATAAATAAATAAATAAATCAATTTATAAATAAAAAATTTAACCACAGAATATTTTGTGTAGTTAAAGATAAACTAAGTATCATTTAACTTTTTATTAAATGTATTTTTATTTATTTATTTTTTTTTAAATTTTAATCATTCGTTTAATCAATTAAAATGATTTATATTTTATTTATTTTATGTATAAATAATTGATATTATTTATTATTTATTATTTATTATTTATTATTTATTATTTATTATTTATTATTTATTATTTTAAAAAAAGATGGCACATAACAAATATTGCTATTTATATTTCCAAAAGAAGAAATTTTATATATATGTATTTTATAGAGTTTTCTACAATTATTTTCTTAAATAAGAAAATAATTAAATTATGAAATTGGTTTAATTTCTATATTTTTTATTTCATACAACATAAATTTATTAGAAATTGAAATATTGTAATCACTTGAATATCATATATATATAGCTTGTGTATTAATTTATAGTCAAAAAAACAAAAAACAAAAACAAAAACAAACAATTTTTAATTAATTAAAAAAAATTTAATTTAATTAATATAAAAAAATTGTTTATTATAACTTTTTATGGAAAGTATTTTTAAACTTTTTTTTTTTTTACATATTCCATATATATAATGATTAAGTAAAAATTTTATATATGAAATAAAATTACAAAAAAAAAAATGTTGAAAAAAAAGTGTATAAAGATAAATGAAATTAAATATTAATATACTTTTCAAAAATCATTAAAATAAAATAATAAAAAATAGTAAGTTTAATTTATGATTTTTATTATGTTTATTATAAAATAAATTTTTTTTATTATTATTTTCATATTATTATATAAAGTTTTTTTTTAATATATATTATATATATATATTTTACTTTTTTAATTGTCCTTTTATTTTTTTTTGTAAATTAAACTATTTTTTATAAAATTTTTGAATAATATTTTTATAAAGTTTTTTTCAATCATTTTTTTACCATTATTCAATTAGTATATTTCAATGTAATTATCATTCAAGATATATGTATATGTATATATTTATTTTCTAAACTTTTAAAATGTTTATTTATCAATACTATAAGAGTTGAAATTAATTGACTTAATTCTATAAATTAATGCTTTTTTTTTTTTTCTTTTAAAATATACTACGCGTATGAAGATTATTTGACAATATTTTTGAAATAAAAAAGTTAAAAAAGAATTGAAAATAAGAGAAATATTTATATACAAAAAAGTAATTCAAAATTTAAAATCAGTAATATATATATATTTTAATTGTTAGTAACATATTTATAGATGGAATCTGAAAACAACAATTGTATCATTTTTTTTTAATTATACTGAAGTATTAAGAACAACAAACAACAATAATAATAAACAACATCCATAATAAATAATTAAAAATAAAAAAATATAATATAATATATAGTATTTAATAGTATATAATATATATATATGTTTTATGAATTGTTTTTAATATTAATATAATAATTATAAACTAATAAGTATATCTTTCAATTTTATTATTTTGTACCCATTACCTTAATATATAATTATTATTTTTATTATTTATAAAAACAACAACAACAACTACATTTCTCTAGATAATTATTATATGTATAAGTTATGAAAACCATTACAGAAAATAAAGATAATGATAATAGTATATCTAATAGGTTATTAAATAAAACAATAAAAAAAATTAATGCAACATTTAATACAAATAAAGGACAAGATATTACTGCTGAAGAGAATAGTAATAATATTGCATCTAATAATACTTCTATGAATAATAATAGTAATAATAGCAATAGTAAAAGATCATCTATTGCAAATTCTCCAATTGTAGAAATACAAGATATACCTGGATTAAAAGAACAATATAAAGAAGAAGATAGTGATATAGATAATTTCGATGATCTTGATTATATTGATTTGGAAAATAAAGTAGGTTCTTATCGAAGTGATCATGAAGATGGTGAATTTTATTCCATAAATGAAAATAATCATAATCATAATCATAATAATAATAATAATAATAATGATGATGACAATGATGAAAAAATTTATGGTACTTTTGAAGATTTACATTCCAATACTAATTCAAATTGTGATAAAATTACTACAAGTTATTCCTTAAAAAGTATTTCAAGTATTTTGAAAGATGAAATAACTTCACCTACTTCAAAAACTAATGATTCTAATTCTAAAGATAATAAAAGAAAAAAACATATAACTATTAATGGTCCTATTAATATTCCACCTATAGGTTCAGATGATAAAAATGAAACAAAATCAAAAAATAATGGATTACTTCATTTCTTTAGTTTTAAAAGTAGTTCTAATACCCCTATGACAAGTTCTCCTACATCTTATACTTCATCAAATAAAAATTATTCTAATGCTATTTCAAATACAACTTCTAATAATGAAAAACCTTCTCATTCTAAAGGTGGATCTTTAGGTGCTCGTTTAATTAAAAAAAAATTTAATTCTTTAAATATGAATAAAAGTACTGGTACTTTAGATAGTCTTGATAATTTAGATCAAACAGACGATTTTAATATATCCACTGAATATAATAATCATTCATTATTTAATAATTTTAGATCTCTTTCTAAAGCTAGTAAAAGTTCAATAAAAAATAATATTAATTCTGATAATAGTAAACGTTTAAGTGAAGTTTTTAATGAGGATACCAATACCCATACCAATACCAATATTAATACAAATACAAATAATAATACTAATAATACTAATAATACTAATAATAATAGTAATAATAATAGTAATAATAATAGTAATAGCAGTAGTAATAATAATGTAAATAATAGTAATAACGATAACAATAACAACATTAGAAATAATAATAAAAGTAATAGTAGTAATAGTATAAGTAATATTAGTAATAATGGTAAATTAAAGTTAGATTCATCTTTGGGGAAAATTAAAAATTATGATAATAGTTTTAATAGTTTCTTAGGAGATACCATTGATTTAGATATTTCATCTATATCAAAATCAAGTGAAAATAAAACATTAGAACAAATTGTTTCTAGTATAAATCAAAGTTTATCTCAATCGGTTTCAAATTATATTTCTGGTTATAATTCTAATTCAATTCATAATTTAAATAAAAATAAAAATAATTCAAATAAACCTATTGAAGTTTATGGTGATGATGATTTTGATTTTGATGATTTAGGTGATCAGGATTTAAAAATTGATGAAAAACTTTTAAATTCAGCTTCTCATCGTACTTCTACTTCTATTTCTTCTGTTAATTTCCCAGGTATTATTAATTTAGGTCAAAATAATAATAATTCTAATAGTAGTAATAATATTGAAGGTTTTCTCAATAATTTAGGTGGTAATAATAATAATAGTAACAACAACAACAATAGCAACAACAACAACAACATTAATAATAATAGTAATAATAAAAATTATGATAAAAAAACTCATGGTCATTACAAAAGTTACAGTAATTATAGTAATCATAGTACAAGTAATAATAACATTACCGATATTGCAAATAGTTTTTCATTTAGAAATAGAAGTAGTAATAGTAGTTATACTAAAAATAATAGTAATAGTAATAGTAATAATAATAAACCAATTGAAGTATATGGTGATGATGATTTTGATTTTGGTGATTTAGGTGATAAAGAATTAAAAATTGATGAAAAATTAGTTAGTCCAAATCATACTACAACTCCAATTATTAATCTTTTTGATTTTAAAAAAAATTCTACTTCTTCTGGTGGTATTACTACCATTACACCTAATTCTTTTGGAAATATGAATAGAAAAGGAAAATTTGATACAATAAAAGCTTCAAGTAAAAAATTACCTTATAATACTATTTCTTTATCTTCATTCCGTTCTTATATTACTGATGAAGATAAAGCAGATAAAAGAAGATCATTGAATGAAAATCTTTTAAGTTTCAATAAAAAAAATAATAGTAATACATTTAATAATAAAAATATAGAAGTTTATGGTGAAGATGATTTTGATTTTGATGAATTTGATGAAGGTTCCGAATCTAAACGTAATAATAAACATATTTCATTATATACATCAACTACTACTACAAGTTCCAAAACAACTTATAATAATAATAATAATAATAACAATAGTAACAATAATACTAATACAAATCATAATACTATTAATGGTAGTTCTAGTACTTTAACTCTTAATAAACCATTAGATATTAGAATGATTTCTTCTTTAAATAATGATAATAATGGTGAGATTCATAAAATGAATAATAATACTTCCTCATCTAAAAAAATTGAAGTTTATGATGATGATGATTTTGATTTTGAAGATTTTGGAGATCAAGAATTAAAAATTGATGAAAAACTTCTTAGTCCAAATCATGCTGTTCATACCTTATTTAATCCAAATCAATTAGCTGAATTTAAAAATACTACTACTACTACTAGTAATAATAATAATCATAATAATATGAATAAAAATATAAATTCAAGTATTAAAGGTAAATTGGAAGAATCTAAAAATAATAAAAGTTCAAATAAAAAACATTTACCTTATAATACCATTTCATTATCCACTTTCCATAGTTATTTAACTAATACAAATAAAACTAATAGAGAAATATTTGAAAACAGTGGTTTAGCTAGTATTATTAATAGTGATTTTGAAAATTTATTAGCAACAAAATCCAAATTATTATCTGATGATACATTTTCCTTTAGTAGTGATTCTACTTCCAATTTATTATTATTTAATGAAGAAAAACCTAGTTCTGGAAAAATTAAAAGTACTCCTGGTACAATGAAGTCTAAAAAAGTATCATCAAAATCTAAAAGTAAACGTACTGGTTATCGTAGTTATAATGAAACTATTAAATTAAAGAATTTTGATAATGGAAGTATTAATAATTCTTCTTCTTCTAATGTTGATGGTAATGCTTCATCTTCTTTATCATTAAAAGCTTCTAAAAATTCTAAACGTAATATGACAAAAGGTACAACTATATCAAAAGGTTCTGCTCTATCAAAAGTTTTTGCTCAAGCTAAAGCTTCTAATATAACAAAAGCTGCTACCTTACCAAAATCTATTAAATTAAATAGTTTTGAAGAAGAGGATGAAAATAATGATAATGATATTTTAATTAAAAAAGATATTGATAAAATTAGTAATGATAATAATAAAAATATTTATGGAACAGTTAGAATTAAAAAAAGTAATAAAACGGAGGATAAATATGCAACCATTAGAAAACTTGAATCTATTGATGAACAAAGTAAATCAACACTAACCATTGACAATCTTCAAGAAATAGATAAAGAGAATGATAATAAACCATTAGAAAAAGGTAATGATGATATTGAAAATAATAATCATAAAGATAATAAAGATAATAATGAGAATGATAATAATGATAATAATAATAAGAATAATAAACAAAATATCATTGTTGATGAAAATTCAAAACAAAATTCAATTTATAAATGTGATTCTTTGAAGACTATTATTTTCCAAAAATTCTTTGGTATAGAACCTACATCATCTATGGAATCTTTAGACGATAATAATGGAGAGAATCAAGATGAAACCTATCATTGTTTATTAGATGAAATCACTGATGTGATTTCTAATAGTGTTAGAAATAATTCTATTTCAGAAAGAACTGAAGATTATAGAAAAGTTATTGAAGAAATTAAACAAAGAGGTATTGATATGAATAAATCTAGTATTCAAAAGAAATTATCATCTAATATAA
Source organism: Anaeromyces robustus (assembly GCA_002104895.1). Classification (NCBI taxonomy): domain Eukaryota; kingdom Fungi; phylum Neocallimastigomycota; class Neocallimastigomycetes; order Neocallimastigales; family Neocallimastigaceae; genus Anaeromyces; species Anaeromyces robustus. The sequence continues at coordinate 1,083 of MCFG01000022.1, read as the reverse complement.
GTATAGATGATAATTTATCTGGTGAAAATATTGATAATGCCATCAATAATAATAATATTAATAAAAGTAATAGTAATGGTAAATTAAAAATTAAAAATAAAAAGAAAAAACGTTACTCAAGAAAATCAATTAATAGTATAAAGGCTAATAAAGAAAAAGAAAATGTCATTACTACTACTACTACTAATAAGACTAATGATAATAATAATAATAATAATAGTAATAATACTAATGATGTTTCGTATTCTATAAAACCATTTACAAGGAAAAGTGGTAAAAAGTTTAATTATAATGAATTAGAAAAGTTACAATCAGAAAATAATCTTGATAAGGAAGAAGGAGAAGAAGAAATAAAAGAAATGGAAGAAAATATTAATAAATTATTAAATAATAAAAATAAAAAGAAAGATAAAAGTACTCATGCTGCTTTACCATTTTCACCTTCTTTCTTTGGAGAACCTTCCAAACTTGTTGAAACTAATTCTGATAAGATAAAAGAGGAAGATAAAGAAGAAAAAGAAGAAAAAGAAAAAGTTATTGAAAAAGAAAAATTCCAAGAACAAGAAAAAGAACAAGAAAAATTCCAAGAACAAGAACAAGAACAAGAAGAAGAACAAGAAGAAGAACAAGAAGAAGAACAAGAAGAAGAACCAGTACAAGAAAAAGAAGAAATGTCACAAAAACAAAAAGAATTGAGGGAAAAATTAATGAATTTTCCTAAACCTCAAATATCAGATGATGGTTCATTAATTCCTAATACATTTTCAGATATATTTAAACAACGTATTACTGTACCACCTCCTACTAAAAATGAAAATAAATCATCTCAACTTTATCAACAACAAAATGATATTTATAATAGTAAAGATCCTTTATTATCTATTTATTCTAGTCCACAATATCATAAATTATTAAATATGGATCGTTTAATTTTATCTAAAACAATGGTAAAACATATTAATAATTTTAAATTACCATTACAAAATAATTTAAAAAGTAGTTTAGAATCTTTAGATTATTTACAAAGTCAAGATTTATTAGATAAAATATTTTCCTATGATTTATCCCCTTCTAATGAAAATG
>MCFG01000219.1:85000-115318 GCA_002104895.1 Anaeromyces robustus | reverse complement strand
CGGAGTCGAACTCATGACAAGTAGGTCAGAGTCCAACAACCTGACGACTACGTCAGTCGGGGAACCCCCGGTAGGAATAACTCTTTCAATGTATTTAGCTAATAGTAATACATTGTTACAATGCCCCCCTTCTAATGTCGGATTCCAGACGACATTGGGTTTGGCTTGTTCGGAATCTCTTATGAAATTCCTTTAGTAATCTAGGGGCATGTATATCTTCAACATTTTCCCATGAACGATCTTCAACAGGATAACCTTTCCAATCGATTAAGTATTGAAGTTTTCCATCAACTATTCTTGAATCTAAGATTTTATTAACTTCATATTTCTAATTCGTCATTGACTAGGACTGGAGGAGGTTTAGAGATATTTTCGATTTAAAAAGAATTTTCGACGTAAGGCTCGAGGTATGACACATGGAAGATTGGATGCCTTCGATCTTTCTTAGGAAGCTTTAATTTGTAATTCTGGTTTTCTAATACTTCGATAACTTCGAATGGTCCTGACTTTCTAGGGTCGAGTTTCTTTAAGCTTACATTTCCTTTGGGATATACCAACCATACTTTATCACCAATGTTGAACTTCGGAGGTTTTGTCTTTTATTGTCTGCATATCTCTTGAATCTTGCTTGGGCTTCCTTCATATTTTCTTGAAGATTATCTAACGTGACTTTAATATTGGAAACTGTTTTTTCTGCTTCAGGTACAAGTGATGTGACCGGGTTGTCGATAAGGAATTCGGGCTCATATTTTAGATTAGCTTGGGAAAGGTGACATTTTAATTGATTCTTGAACAGCATTATTATAAGCGAATTCTGCTAAAGCTATATAAGAACTCCAATCGGAATGATTACTGTTCGTGAAACATCGAAGGTATTGTTCAATAATACTATTAAGTCTTTCCGTTTGTCCATCGGTTTGTTGATGGTGTGCAGTGGATAATTTTGATTCACAATGTAGAAGTTTGCAAAACTGTTGGAAGAATTTTGAATTGAACTGTTTACCGCGATCTGAAATAATCTCTTTGGGGATACCATGTAACTTAAAGACATTATCAAATATTATTTTGGAAGTTTCTTCAGCAGAAGGAAGTTTCTTAAGAGGAATGAAATGGCCATTTTTGATAATCTATCAACAACAGTTAAAATGGTTGTAAAGTTATTCGAGTTCGGTAGATCTGTAATAAAATCAAGTGATATTGAGGACCACTGTTTTTCAGGAATCGCTAGAGGTTGAAGTAGTCCATATGGTTTATGATTATTATTTTTTGTTTCGTTGAAATATCACAAGAGTTTACAAATCGGTGTACATCCCCCGAAGAGACTTCCACCAGAAGTTTTACTATGAGTTCAAAAGTTTTAGATATACCGAAATGACCTGCGAGAGGCGAGTTGTGGTGAGATTCAAGAATTTCAATTACGAAGGGTTCAGGAATGTATATTTATTATTGTAGAACAAGATGTTATCGTGGAAAGAGAAAGGAGAGTTAGGAAGCTTAAGTCTTCTATCATTACTAGTGGATTTTAAAATATGCATCGTCGGGTAAAGCGGAACGAATTTTTCTCAAGAAGGGAGGTATCAGCCAATAGAGATAGAAGAGTGAGTGAATACAAAATTCGAAGAGTTTAAAATTGTACCGGAGTTCACTATTTTATTTTCGTAATCAGGTCGACGAGAAAGACAGTCAGCTCTATTCTTTGAACCAGGTTTATACTTAATAATGAAGTCGAAACGAGAAAAGAAATGCTCCAACGAATATGGCGTTGTGAGAGGTGTTCTGGTTTGCGTTCGAATAATAGATTACGATGATCGGAAAAGACAGTAATCTGGTGTTTAGCACCTTCAAGGTGATGTCTCCACGTCTGGAACGCTTCCTTAATGGCCAGCAGTTCTTTATCATATATTGGATAATTACATTCAGCACTGGTAAGGGCTCTGGAATGGAAGGAAACAGGATGAAGCGTTCCATCAAATTCTTGGAGCAAGACACTACCAATAGCGAAGTTGCTAGAGTCAGCCTCAACAATGAAAGGTTTGTTAGGATCAGCGTGACGAAGGAGGCCAGCAGATTTAAATGAATTCTTAAGGTTCTCAAAAGCAGATAAAGCAGCATCATTCATATTGAAAGGAACATTTTTCTTCAAAAGACGAGTAAGAGGGGAAGCAATTTTGGAGAAGTCTTTGATAAAACGTCTGTAATAATTGCAAAGGCCCATAAATTGTTGAATGTGTTTAGTGTTTTCAGGTACAGGCCAATTTAGAATAGTGTCAACTTTATTCTTTTCCATAGAGATACCAGTACCGGAGAGGTGGTGGCCAACAAAGTCAATTTCGGTAACATCGAATTCACATTTCTCAAGTTTCACATAAAGATGATGTTTACGAAGACGTTCTAAAATTAAACGGACGTGGTTATGGTGTTCTTCGAGAGAATTAGAGAATATTAAGATGTCATCGATATAAGCGAAGGCGAATACATCAAGATAATCGCTAAGAACATCATTAATAAAGTGTTGGAAAGTGGCCGGGGCGTTCTTCAAACCAAAAGGCATAACGAGGTATTCAAAATGACCGAATCTAGTATTAAAAGCTGTTTTAAATTCATCGCCTTCCCTGATGCGAACAAGATTATATGCGGACCGCAGATCGAGTTTGGTAAAGTACTTAGCACCTCTAACTTTTTCTAAAAGGTCGTTGATGAGAGGGAGAGGGTAGGAATTCCGAATAGTGATATCGTTAAGCTTTCTGTAATCAATACATAATCGAAGTGTGCCATCTTTTTTTCGAACAAAGAGAATAGGAGCACCGGCAGGGGAAATTGATTTACGAATGAAATTCTTTTCTAGGTTTTCTTTAATGTAGTCACGAAGTGCTTGAGTTTCCTCAACTGTTAAAGGATATATAGGACCATAAGGTAGAGAAGAGTCGGGTTTTAAGTCGATTCTACAATCGTAAGGCCGATGAGGAGGAAGTTCATTAGCACCATTTTCGGAGAATACATCAAGTAGATCCAAATAAACATCAGGAAGGGATTGACTTGCTTTAGGTTCATTGACAGAAGGACAAGATACATAAATAGCGAATTTCATGGTGAAGTTTCTAGGAGGAACATTACGGGGTGGGGAATTAGTCGATGTATCATCATTATTTTCATGAGTTTCATTAAAATTTTGAGGATTAATATTTGAAGAAATAGACGAAGATGATTGATCAATGTGAGATGATGTAGATACTGTAGCATTACTTGGGATTTCAATATTAGACGAAACACAGGAATTAGAACACGAATTACTATACTTTTTATTTTCATTTTTATTATTAACTTTATTATCTTTATTAAAATCATGTTGTACTACATTTATTACATCCTTTTGTTTAAAATACAAAGTTTCACAGTCGAAATCAATGACAGCTCCGTTTGATTTGAGCCAAGGAGTACCAATAATAGGGGGAAGAGAGTCGTCATCTGTTACTATAAATTGTATAGAGAACGAGTCATCCTTGTAAAGAATCTGGAGAGGTTTAGTAATACCTATGATATTGGAAGTTTTTCCACCACAATCAACTGTTCCAGAGACTTCAGAACTAGACAGAGGGATAGAATATTTATTAACAAAGGAATTAGAAATAGTATTTTCTATAGCCCCTGAATCGACCAAAATGGATGTGGAAACTAAGTCATCATTATCAAAAGAAAGAGTGAAAGGAAAAACTAGGTAGTTACTATTTGGGTAGAAGGGGTTGTTTACAAAGGATTTAGGACTATTATTGGTAGAAGTCTTAGCTTCAAAAGGGTGTATACTAGAGTGAGATTTAGGCTCAGAATCTACTCTAGAAGTTAGTTTTTTGGAACTTTTGGGCAGGTAGCAACCATATGGCCTTCAGCACCACAATACATGCAAAGTCCTTTAGCACGTCTTTGTTGTTTTTCTTCTGGAGTTAAAGGTCCACGTTTTTTGCGTTCGTTCGAGGTCTTACGGGAAAAAGGATTGGTATCTTCTTCTCTCATCTTTCGCACAAATGGATTATATAAGGAAGCACCCTGATAACCTTTGGAAACTTGATACTTTTTAAGTAAGTTTGAATCAATTATCATAGCCCTATGGAAAGCAGAAAGAAGAGTAGGAATACTATCTCCACGCATTAGTAATTCGCATTTGACTTCTTCGTGAAGCCCATCTATAAACTTAGCTACTAATGCAGATTGATTCCATCCAAGGTGTACAGCGGCTTGTTCAAAGTCCTTAATATATTGGCTGACTTCACCGATACGTTCTTGCTTGAGGGCCATAATGATTTGAGTACTATTGAAAACGATGTCTATATTTCCAAACACTCTCCTCATTAACGAAACAAAGGCATCGTAGTTGTTTAGAACAGGATTACCAGCTTGGATCAGGTGTGCTACAAAGAGTTTAGCATCACCTTTCATGAAGGAGAACATATAGGCAACCTTGTACGAGTCGTTTCGGAATAACAAGCTTTTCATGCGAAAATTGATTTCGCAATGCTGGATAAAACCTTCGAGGTCTAAACTGTTTCCAGAAAACTTGGGCGGCTTTCCAAGGGGGAACATGAAATCTAACATGGCAGCATCGGCGGCAGATTGCTGAGAGGAGGCGGCGTGAAAAGGGTTGTATGACATATTAAAAATGTTTTATTAGAAAATAGTTTTATTAATCAGAAAAAATTAAAAAAAAAAAAATTGTGTTAAGGTAAGTCTATTTTTCAATGAGAATTAGTATTGTAACAACGCTAACGACTTAGGTTAACACAATACTAATTATACTTTTTATGTTATAAGATTAATGAGTTTTAATAACAATTTTATTTATTATTAATATTTATTTTAATCTTAATACTAATTCTAGAGATTAATTTTACATGAAATTACAAGAATATATATTTATAAGTTAGAAATATACATAAACAATACTTTATGAGTGAAATTCACTCATAACGATTGGTTGATTTCATGGTTTGTGAAGAAAAAGAGTGGAAGAGTTATGGATCAAAATATAACTAATAAATAGTTATATTTTGATCCATAACTGAGGGTGATACCCGGAGTCGAACTCATGACAGGTAGGTCAGAGTCCAACAACCTGACGACTACGTCAGTCGGGGAACCCCCGGTAGGAATAACTCTTTCAATGTATTTAGCTAATAGTAATACATTGTTACATATTGTTTTCTTTAGCAAAGTGTATATCCATAAGATTTAATTGAGAACCTGAATCTATGAGTAGTTTAGCATTGCAAGAAGAGTTTAAAGTTTGTAGATTGAATTCGGCAACTGGAGCATTCAAAGATGGATCATCAGAAAGTCTAGGTCTTGATTTTGGTTTGGATTCTGGATTAGAAATAAAAGCATTGCTGGAAGAGGGTTTATTATCATTTTCATTCACTTTATTCTTTAAAGGGCAATTATTAACTTGATGGTTTTTTGATCCACAGTAGAAACAAAGATGTTCTTTTCTTCTTCTTTCTTTTTCATCACGAGTTATTGTTTCATTGGATTTATTCGAAGCAAATTGAAAAGAGTTAGTATGACGACCAAAAGAATGATTATGTAAAGATATTATGCGCCACATTATAATATCTTTAATTGTAAATTCAGCCACTTTACAAGTAACTGAATTACAAAAAATATTTCTGTAAAATTATTGTAAAACAATAATTTAAATCAATTAAATAAAGTTCAAAACAGAATAAATTATTAATTTATTTTGTGAAATATTAATTTTTTCACTTTTAATTTATAAAATTTTTCATTGTTTTTAAATTTAAAATATATAATAAATATATTATTAATATTAGAATAATAAATAAATAATAAATGAACTCAATTGAAATTATTTAGTCTTAGTTTTAATAGTTAATTTAAAATTTCTATTTTTAGAAATAATAAATAAATTTATTAAATAATAAAGTTTAGTTAGTTAGATAGTCCGTAAATAAATAGAAATTAAATATAAATAAATTAGTATAATATATAATAAATATAATTATGAAAAAATATAAAAATACTTCAAAATTTCTTAAATTTTGAAAGGTGTAATTGTTATTAAAAATTAAAATAAAATTTTAATTATTTAAATATTAACAAAACATTTTTTTAACAAAACAAATTTTTTATTTTCGTTATTTTTATTTTCTTATTTTAGTGTCGTGTTATTTGTCGTGTTATTGTAATCTATTTCTTGTTACTCCTTTACAATAACAATTACCTTTTTAAAACAAAGCGAAATACGTTACAATAGCTACCAGCTTAAGGAACTACCCGTTTGGAACTACCAGCTTAAGGAACTACCTGCTGAAGAAACTACCCGTTTTAGGACTACGGGCTGAAGTAACCTAATTAAAAAAAAAAAAAAAAAAAAACCAACAGTATAAATTTATTGTATAATTGGGAACTCGACCGACACCCACTGCAATAGGGATAGCGTCCTGGTCGACTTCTTTTAAGTTATATAATAAGGAATTTTAATTTATTCAAAAAAAAAAAAAAAAAAAAAAAAAAAAAAAAAAAAAAAAAAAAAAATTTTTATTCGAATACAAAAAAATTGTCAGATTTAATCATCATAAACAGAGTATTACAAAACCTCTCATTGGAGGAAGAAAAGAATATGGCCGGTATCAACCCACAAGTTAAATTTGTGAATGATCCTCCATCATTCACAGGGAAAAAGGAAGATTTGGATGGATTCCTGACTAGAGCCGAGTTGGCTATGGAATCCAATCCAGAACGCTTCCTTGATGATGAAACCAAGATACGATATTTGATATCGTATATGTTGGGAAGATCTTTAGAATGGGCGTCTATTTTACGAAGGAACAATAGTCCCCTTCTAAGGAATTATGAAAATTTTGTTCGTGAACTTAGGTCTAACTTCGGGGATTATACCACCGAAACAGTCGTTGCAAACGAGAAGCTTTGCAACTTGAGACAAAAGCGATTTGGCCATGTCTTTGAATATGTGACCCAGTTCCAAAGAATAAGTCAAAGCTCTGATTTCAACGAAAGTGCTAAGATTCACATGTTCATAAGAGGCCTAAATCAACAACTAAGAGACCGATTAGCGGTAGTAGAGCCTAATCCAAACTCTTTAGAAAGACTATACAGAACAGTAGTCACAATCGAAAACTTAATCAAAAGGAACGATAGATTGGAAAACTACTACCAATATGGTGAAGATGGTGACTCAATGGATATAGATCTTTACCGAATCAAAAGTGGAGAACGAAGTCACCGTTATCGACAAAATTTTAAAAGCCCATATACAGAAGAAAAACAAAGCTTTAACGAAGAAAGAAAGAAAGGTGTTTGCTTCCTTTGCAAAGAAAAAGGGCATATGAAATTCAACTGTCCAAACAGAAAGAGGCCAAAGCAAATGAAGGTTATTAAAAGAATTCTCAGAGAGAAAGGTTTAAAACCTGGAGCTACCGCTGGGTTGCATGAAGTAGAATTGAAGAAAATCAATATTGAAGAAGAAAAGAATAACATTATTGATTTTTATATAAGTACGAATGAAATCGATGAACAAAAAGTTAGAGTCCTTATCGATTCTGGAGCAGATTTGAACTTTATTCATCCAGAATTCGCCAAACTAATCGGAATTAACCTTAACCGAATTGAAGAACCTTTTGGAGTATCTGGTCTAGGATATGGGGTTTCCAAGGTTAGGAAGGAAACTGAGAAATGTATTCTTAGACGCAAGAATCATTTCGAATTAATTAAGTTCTACGTGTTAAGAATTCCAGATGTAGATGTTATTCTGGGTTTACCTTGGATTGAAAAGCATTGTCCTTCCAACTACCATGATAATAAAAAGTTAGCCTTTAGTTCTGGTTTTTGTGCAAGATACTGCAATTACGGCAAAAGAAAAAGAAACTCTAAAAAGGGCAAAAAACCAGTTATTGAAATTGAACCTATTAACAAAGGAAAAGAAAAAAGAAAACAGTCCATCAAAACTCTGAACCAGGTGAAGGAAAAGTCCAGTGATGAGCCCTCTACTTCGACTATGACTCCGAGCGCTGACCTCCGTTGTGATGAAGAAGAAAAAGAAGAATACTTTAAGGGAAGGTTAGTTCACACAATTAACGACAGTGATGTCGAATATAATAGTGATGTTAATGATAGTTTTATGTTGGATAGCGATAATTCTTTTAGTGATAGTGATAGTGATAGTGATAGTGTTAATAATAGAAAAAATAGCTTAGAAAAATGTTCTAATGATAGTGTTAGCAATAGTATTAAAGATGAAAAGGATAAAAATAATTTTAAACGAAAAAATGATTTTTATAATGAAAATGTATGTAATAAAAAAGAAAGTAAAATCGCTTATGCATGTAGAGTTATTAAAAAATTAAAATTAATAAATAAAGATGAAAATATGGTCGCCGTACCACCACAGTATATGAATTTTATTGATGTGTTTAATGAACAAAATTGTAAAAAATTACCTCCACATCGTGATTACGATTGTGAAATAAAATTAAAAGAAAATAGTAGTTTATTTTATGGACCATTATACTCTTTAAATGAAGTTGAAAGAGAAGAATTAAAAAGATATTTAAAAGAAAATTTAGAAAAAGGTTTTATTAGAAAATCTACTTCTCCTGCTGGAGCACCTATCCTTTTTGTAAAAAAGAAGGATGGTTCACTACGTCTATGTGTAGATTATAGAAAACTTAATGAGATGACCATACGCAATTCTTATCCTCTTCCTTTAATTAGTGATCTGTTAGATAGAGTTAAAGGAGCTAAAATATTTACAAAATTGGATTTAAAATCTGCATATAATTTAGTAAGAATTAAAGAAGGGGATGAATTTAAAACTGCATTTCGCACTCGTTATGGTCATTATGAATATTTAGTAATGCCTTTTGGGTTAAAAAACGCTCCAGCTACATTTCAACATTTCATCAACGATGTTTTGAGTGATTATCTTGATGAATTTGTAATTTCCTATATAGATGATATACTTATTTATTCAAAAAATATTAAAGAACATCATGCTCATGTGATAAAAGTGTTAATAAGATTATTAGAAAATAATTTGTATTTAAATCTAGAGAAATGTGAGTTTGATGTAGAGGAAACTACTTTTCTTGGATATGTTATTTCTAAACGTGGGTTGGAAATGGATAAAGAAAAAGTTAAAGGTGTATTAGATTGGCCTATTCCAAAAGATGTTAAAGAGATACAATCTTTTATTGGATTATGCAATTATTATCGTATTTTTATTAAAGATTTTGCAAAAATTGCCAACCCATTACATAAACTCACAAGAAAAAATGTTTCATTTAATTGGGGCGTTGAGCAGCAAAATGCATTCGATACTTTGAAGAACCTTTTTACCTCTGCTCCTATATTAAAACATCCTGATAGCAATCGCCAATTTATTGTAGAAACTGATGCAAGTAACTTTGCTGTAGGTGCAATTCTCTCTCAAGAGTTTGACAAGAAATTACATCCTATAGCTTTCCTTTCTAAAAGTCTTAATAAATCTCAACAAAATTATCCAATTTATGACAAAGAATTGCTTGCAATAAAGACAGCTTTAGAAGAATGGCGTCATTACTTAGAAGGTGCTCGACATCGGTTTATTATTTATACTGATCATAAAAATCTCACATTCCCAAGAAAACCTGAGATGCTTTCGCAAAGACAAATTAGATGGAATGAATTCTTGTCACGATTTGATTTCGAACTTATTTATCGTGCAGGAAAGAAATCAGGTAAACCTGATATTTTATCTCGTAGAAGTGATCATCTTTTTAATGTTTACAGAATTACTTCTTGTTGTGTCATTCGTGTTTGCAACATTGAAGACAAAACTATTGTTAATTCTATACTTAAAAACTTAAAATCAGATGAATTTTATAATAAAGCTAGAGAATTCATATTAGAAGGAAGGAACGGCGATGCTCCCTTTAAAAAGATGGATTGTTTAAAATTAGACAGTGATGGTTTCTTGTTATTTAATAATCTCATTTACGTTCCGTATAACCTTCGTGGCAAAATTCTTGAAATTCATCATGATTCGATAACTGCAGGTCATTTTGGTGTTTTGAAAACATTCGAATTAATCTCTAGAAATTTTTGGTGGCCTAAAATGAGAAAAGATATTAAAAAATTTATTAAGTCTTGTTTTATTTGTTGCAAGTCAAAAGTTCCAAAACATAAACCTTATGGATTACTTTCTCCTTTGTCCACTCCAGAAAGACCTTGGAAGGAAATTTCAATGGACTTCATAGTTGAACTTCCTAAATCAAGAGAAATGACTACTATTATGGTTGTAGTCGATAGATTAACTAAGATGGCTCACTTTATTCCTTTACGTTGTCTGCCTACTGCTTCAATTGCAGCTGATTCATTCATTAACAATATATTCCGTCTTCATGGTTTTCCAGATTCCATTATTTCTGATAGAGGCTCCCAATTTACTTCTGAATTTTGGAATAGAATGTGTAAATTACTTGATATTAATCACTCTCTTTCCACTGCCAATCATCCTCAGACTGACGGTCAAACGGAGAGGGTGAATGGAATCTTGGAACAATATCTTCGATGCTTTATTAACGAAAGACAAAATAATTGGGTGGATATTTTACCTTTTGCTGAATTTTCTTATAATAATACTATCCACCAATCTACTAAACAATCACCTTTCTTTTCCAATTATGGATTTAATCCTAAATTCTCTCCAGAAATTCCATCTTTCGATAATCCAAATAGCGCTGAAAAAACAGTCATCGATATTGAGAATAATATTAAACTCCTTAAAGAAAACTTGGACAATGCTAAGAAAACTTATAAAAAATATGCAGACAAAAGAAGATTGAATGCTCCTAGTTTTGAAGTTGGTCAACAAGTGTGGTTATACAAAGGTCTCAATATAAAAAATAGTAAGAAAAAATTAGCAGATCAAATGATGGGTCCTTTTACCATTACTAAAAAAGTTAGTCCTCTCGCTTTCGAATTAGATCTTCCTAGTGATATGCGTTGTCATCCTGTCTTTCATGTTTCTCTTTTAGAACCATATCACGAAAATGAATTTAAAGGTAGATCTTTGAGACCTAGAAGAAACACACATCTAACTGTTGACTCAATTGATAAAATTCCGGATAAGATAATCGATATGAAAACATACAAAGGTGAAACCTATTATCTTATGTCCTGGAAAGGTAACGATCCAGTAGATCAATCATGGATCAAAGAAGACCAAGTAACAGACAAACAATTAATTCAGCAATACCTTAGAAGATCTAGAAAAGGTAAGAGTTCTGAAGTGGATGACTTTAATAATGACTATTATATTAGACATAAGCCTCAACCTGTTTTTATTAACATTGAACCAAGAAAATTGTAATCTCGCAGGAGCTCGACTTTAAGGAGAGAGATTGTAAAGATATTATGCGCCACATTATAATATCTTTAATTGTAAATTCAGCCACTTTACAAGTAACTGAATTACAAAAAATATTTCTGTAAAATTATTGTAAAACAATAATTTAAATCAATTAAATAAAGTTCAAAACAGAATAAATTATTAATTTATTTTGTGAAATATTAATTTTTTCACTTTTAATTTATAAAATTTTTCATTGTTTTTAAATTTAAAATATATAATAAATATATTATTAATATTAGAATAATAAATAAATAATAAATGAACTCAATTGAAATTATTTAGTCTTAGTTTTAATAGTTAATTTAAAATTTCTATTTTTAGAAATAATAAATAAATTTATTAAATAATAAAGTTTAGTTAGTTAGATAGTCCGTAAATAAATAGAAATTAAATATAAATAAATTAGTATAATATATAATAAATATAATTATGAAAAAATATAAAAATACTTCAAAATTTCTTAAATTTTGAAAGGTGTAATTGTTATTAAAAATTAAAATAAAATTTTAATTATTTAAATATTAACAAAACATTTTTTTAACAAAACAAATTTTTTATTTTCGTTATTTTTATTTTCTTATTTTAGTGTCGTGTTATTTGTCGTGTTATTGTAATCTATTTCTTGTTACTCCTTTACAGATTACTTGAATTATTCGATTTAAAATATTGATTATGCGTAGAAAGTCTTAAATCTATACGAGAAGCTATGGTTTGAAGAGAGAATAAGGATTGTGGTCCAGGAAACATTTCTAAGATTCTGGTTGCAATATTGTCGTTTAATCCTGCGAGAAAAGCATCCATTTTAGCAGCTTCATTCCAAGAAGAGTCATCTGCATATTTATTAAACTCCAGGATATAGCTTCTTACATCTCCAAGACGTTTCTGTTTAATGGTTCTGAGCTTTTGGTTTGCTATGAAGGTTGAATCATAATTTCCAAAGGTAGCTTTAAACTTGGATATAAACGCTTCATAGTCGTCTAAACATGGGTCCACATTTTCAATTAAAGTTGCGGCCCAATTCATAGCAGAACCGTAAAGTCTGGAAATGATGTATGCAACCTTAACTGGATCTTCAGAAAATTTTTCTGGTTGCAACATGAAGACAAGGTTCATTTTTGCAAGGAAGCCTTTAAAGAAACGACGGTCTCCAGCGAATCCATCTTTGTACATAACGTTTAAATTAAGAAAGTTATCTTCGTTCATTTTTGTTTGATTAATTTATTATTGGTCTCGACTAGGAATTCAAATTGTTTATTAAGGTAAATTTAAATTTTAATTTCGCTTTTTATGCCTTACAACTCAAAAATAAACCGGCAAAAGCTACTAACTAGAGGTATATACTAGACCTCGAAATAAATATTAAAACTATATAATTAAAGTCGCTTCACCTTCACGACCAACCTCCAGCCTTCGGTGACTGAAGTTCCTTATTTGCCAGAGCTTACGAAGATATTGAACTTGAACGTCCGATATTGCAGTGCTTTTTATCACACAACAATTCCTTCCCCCAAGAAAGCGTGCTTTTCACACTACCCACTTTTATCAATACCTAAGTAACTAATTGACTATAGTTTCTTAACCTACTAGAAACTAGTTACTTACGCCAAACACTCTGTATATGAGCTCTAAACGCTCCTAGTATATTTTATAATTAATTTACCTTAAGAATTTAATAAGTATTTAATTACACAGAATTTTACAAAGATGTTTTTTCTTTTAATAATTTTTTCTATTTCACACTGCTGTTCTTTCAGTTTATCAACTTACTCGAGCTGAATGTAGGACTTACGTCTGTGCCTACCAGCGAGGGCCAATGTGAAACTCGAAATTTAATTATAAAAAGAAAAGAAAGACAATATAAAATAAGGATCCTCAGAATGATTCTCCTTATTAAAAATTTTATTAAATTTATAAAAATTTTTTTTTTTTTTTTTTTTTTTTTTTTTAAACTATATAACAAAAATAATTTTTTTTTTTTAAACTATATAACAAAAAATAAAATTTTTTTTTTTTTTTTTTTTTTTTTGACTAGAAAAAATTTTTTGAAAAATAATTTAATTTATCTATTCTATAATTTATTCATTCACTTATTTTTTTATATTAATTTATTTAATTTATTAATATTCATTCACTTAATTTAATTTATTTAATTTTTTTTTTAATTTATTAATTTTTCCAAAATTATCACTGGCAAGGTAGTACAAAATCTTTTTAAACTCTATGGGGTACACTATTTTTATCTTTTGGTAGTACTAAAATTTTTTTTAATGTTACACAAGGAAAAATTTTCAACAGATTTTAGGGTGGTACAAAATTTTCTATAACTAGGGTTTCTAGGTTATTTAAAGGTAATCCAAAGAAGAATAACTAAGGCTAAGGAGAAATATTAGGCAGTAGTTACAAAAGGCTTGGTTAACTATGGACAAGTGGAATCTGGGTGCTTTATTTCTTTTTACTAAGAGATTTTTGTTTATTAAAGGATACTAAACACAAGGTGGATACTAAGATTATACAAGAAAGGTAGACAAAAAGGTAAACAAGAAGTAAACAAGACTAAGGCAAGACTATAAACTAAGAATTATACAAGGTAGATAACTAAGAATCAAAGACTAGGATAGAAGTATTCAAGGGATTAGAATTAAGAGATTATTACTAGAACAGGTAGTATCCAGAGACTAAGAAAAGTAATATTCTAAGATTAAGACTAAAGGAAGTAATATCCAAAGGTAGTTCTAAAAGGCGGTAGAATCCAATAAAAGGTAGAAACTAAAAATTGGTAGCAGATTCCAAAATTTTCGACACTAAGGTTCCAGGCGGTGTTTCTTTTGTTGGGTGCTTTTATTGTAACGGAACGGTAGTTCCAATATTACAATTGACACCAAAATCTGAAGTAAACACAAACAAAATAAAATTTAAAATAAAAGATACTTATTGCAATATCAGAACACCTTTCCTTTGTTAACCTGAAAGGTCGGTGTCGAGATATATATATTAGTAAAATTTAGTTTTAAGTTTTATTTTATTTTTATTTAAAATATGTTTTATTAGAATTTAGTTTTATTAATTATTAAAAATTAATAATAACTAATCTTTGTAGTATTTCAAACTACTTATGAATTAATTATTACTAATATATATAAAGTTATAAAAGAATAAAAGCACAAAGAAAAATATTTTAACTAAAAGTTTTACACCTATTTATACTTTTTGCGGAAAAATAGTTTTAAAAATAAAAGTTCATAAAAATAATAAAAAATTGCTAGAAACTAAGATATTTTGATATAAAATGAATCTCATAGAAAAATAAAGAAATATTATATAATTTTTTCTTAAAGTTTCTAATTCTATTCCATGTAATTCTATAAAGAGATACAGAAATAAAATACAGAAACAAATACAGAATAAAATACAGAAATTTATAATAAATAAATTTAAAATAAAATTTTTATAAAATTTGGAACAAGGTGTGAGTCGAACCCAAAGTGTTCGCCCGAATGGTCATAGTTACTAACCACTAGACCATGGTTACTATTTTACTAATTGTGATAAATAATGAAATTTTTATAGTACTTTTAATTATAATATTAACTTTTAAAAATTCTAATTAGTTTTATTTATTATTATTCTCTATAATTTATTATTAATTTACTTTAATTATAATTATTTTCTAAACTTCAAATAATTAATAAATTTTAATATTATATTGAATTATCATTTAAAATAATTAATAACATTAATAAAAAAATAATAAGATTATTAAATTATATTTTAAAACAATATCTTTATCATTATTATCTTAAACTAAATCAATTCTTAAAAATATTATTGAATATTAAATTTATATAAATTATAAACAATTTATAATTAATATTATAAAAATAATAAACGATTCTAAAATATTTTAATTAAATAATATGACTCGAAAATAGTTTCTAAAAACACTTTTAAAATACCTTCTAAATACTTTTTAAATATTCTTTACACTTAAACATTTCTAAATTAGAAATAACAACTAATTTTATTTACTTTATAAATAAATAAACAGTTTATCTTTATAATTTTATTAATAATATTATTTATTTTTATTATTTATTTTATTATTATTTTTATACATTTTTACTTATTTTATTCAATAATTTTTAATTATTTTATTTATATTTTTATAAATACTTGTATTATTTTATTTATTATTGTAAATAGTTTAATTTTAAAGAAAAATATAAATACATGTAAATATTTTTATGTAAATTAATTCTTTACTACTATTTTTAATAATAGCTTAGTCATAAATATAATGAATTAATAATTATTAGAATAAATTACTAAATTAAAATATATAATCAACATAAAATAGTTTAGTTAAGAATAAAACTACTATTTAATAAATAATAATAAATTTAATAAAATTTTAATAAATAAATTTTATATTTTAAACTTAATAATAAAACTGTGTTTTTATAAAACAATTTTAGTGTTTAAATTTACAATCTACTGGAAAATAACTTAGACAGTTATTCTGAAAATACATAGGTAATATCACTTTCTTCCCTATAAAGAATTAAGATATTACCATTTTGTATTAATTGAGAGATTCGTTACAATTCATATATTTTATTTAAAATTATACATGTATAAATATATTATCAATAGATTATAATAATTAAATGTATTAATAATTATTAGATTTAGAAAAAGTATAAATAAGGATTGAAATTACAATTCCTTTTAATCTTTGTAAGATTATTAAATAACTTAGAATTAATGACTTAATAATCTAATTATTATTTAAACTTTTCTTAATTAATTATTAATAAAAAATATTATTATAAAACTTAATTATTTTAAAACGTGTTCTTTAATTAATTAATTTATTGTGTATTAATCAATTAAATTTGCCTATTAATTATATATTTGTTTAATTAGTTATTTTGTTATTAATTAAACATCTTGACCTGACCATTATTAAACCAAAACTACCCTCATTTAACATAAACCTTTTATCCCATATAAACTAACATTTAATAAAACTTCTTTATAATATTATTAATATCTTAAAACATAATAATTTTATCTATATTAAAAATTATTTTTATATTATCAATATTTTATTAATATCTTAAAATAAATTATAAATATTTTATTAATATCAAATAAATTTTATTAATACTTTATAATTAATATTCTTATAATAAATTTTATCAATATTCTTATAATAAATAAATATTATTAATATTTTATATTAAATAAATCCTATTAATATCTTATAATAAATTCTATATCTTTATTAATATTTTAAATAAATCTTATTAATATTTTATAATAAACTTTATATATAATAAATAATATTTTAAATAATATTTTATCAATATCAAATATTTTATAACACTTTATTAATACATTTTATTTATATTCTTATAACAATAATTATTAATATTTCTAATTCTAACCTTTAATAAATTTAATACTTCAATATAATTATAATAATAAATATTTATAATAATAAATATATAAATAATTATAATTAAATAATACTATCCACTCTTTTCCCTTTTTCCCTTATCCTTTCCCTCCAACTTAAAAACCCTGGACAAATACAGAAAATAAATATTCTGTATATTATTAAAATAAAATAAAATAAATAAAATAATAAAAATTAATTATAAAATAAATGAATTATTTATAAAATGTATAATACAGAAGTTAAATGTATTTCTGTATAAAAGTATAATATTTATTTTTAATTTTTATTTAAAACACTAAATAGATTAATAAAATATTTAATAATTAGAATAGAAAATATTAATAAATAATAATAACAATAATAATTAATATTAAAATAAGTCTTAGAAAATAATGTTTAGAATAGAGAATTATATTATAAAATAAATAATAATAATTAGATTAATTAAATAAATAATAATAATAATAATAGTCGAAAGACTATAATAATAAAATTCATGTATTATAAAAGGAGGATAATTTTTCTTTCTTTTATAAAACGATCAATAATTTGTATTTAAAAATAAGAATAATAAAAATAAAAGAAGAGTTAAACAAAAGATTATTTTATTTTTAATTTTATTGATTCATTAGTAATAATTATTTAGTATATAAGTTAATTATATTTATTGTTTATGAATATACATGTTTCCTGCATCATTCGAGTTATGGCATTCCTATAAATATTTATTATTTCCTAATTCAAAATTTTGAACCTTTTATTCTTTATAATTCAATATTAAATGATACTTCTTTACGTTGTTTATTAATTTCTTAGAATATAATAATTTTATTAATGGCTTTACTAAAAATTATTCTTTTATTATCAATATTTTATTAATATCTTATATATTTCTTATATATTTTATTAATATTCCTAAATAAAAATTTTTTAATATTTTAAATAAACCTTAAAATATTATTAATTATATATAAAATTTATTATAAAATGTTAAAAAATAATATTTTATTAAAATTTATAATAATTATTTTATCGATATATAAAACTTTATAGTACTTTATTAATATATCTTATTGATATTCTATTAAAAATAATTATTAATATTTTTATTGATATTTTCTTAATAAATAAAATATTTTAATATAATTTATAAATTTTTATAATAAATAATTTTTATAATAAAAAATATATAAATAATAATATTTAAAAATTCTATTTTTTTTCTCATTTTTCCTTATTCTTTCTCTCCAACTTAAAATCCTTGGACAAATACAGAAATAAAAATATTCTATATATTATTTAAAAATATATATAAAGCAAAATAATAAAAATTAATTGAAATATAAATGAATTAATCATATAATGTATAATACAGAAGTTAAATGTATTTCTGTATAAAAGTATAATATTTATTTTAATTTAAAACACTTTATAATAGATAAAGAAAAATATTTAATAATATGAATAGAAAATATTAATAAATAACAACAATAATAATAATTAATATTAAAATAAATTTTAAAATAAAATATTTGGAATAATGAATTATAATTATAACATGAACAATAATAATTAAAATAGTTAAAAGATTATCATAATTAGTTCATGTAATATAAAAAGAGGATAATTTTCTTTCTTTTATAAAAACGTTTAATAATTTTGTATTAAAAAATAAGAATCGTAAATAAAAGAAGATGTTAAACCTAAAGATTATTTATTTTTAACATTTATTGAATCAAAGTAATAATTATTTTAATAATTAAATTATAAAAGTAATTGTTTATGAATATTCTGTTCCTATATCATTTGTGATACTATATTCTCTTAAATATTCATTATTTCCTAACCCATAATTTCAAACATTTTATTTTTTATTTATTAATATTAAATGAAACTTTTTATAGTGTATATTGATATCTTAAAACAATAATTTCATTACTTTCTTTACTAAAAATTATTTTTATAATATTATTAATATTTTATTAATATCTTATAATAAATATATATGAATACAATATTCTGATTAATAGTCCTTAATAAAATTTTATTAACATTTTATAATAAATAGTCTTATAATAAATATTTTTATAATAATTTTTATATTAAATAACTTATTTTATTAATATTTTTTTCTATTGTATTCCATGAAAACGCACAATAATTTTGTAGTTAAAATAAGAGTAATAAATAAAAATATATTTAAATTGAAAGTTTATTTTATTTTTAATTTTATTCTATCCTTGTAATAATTATTTAATTAAGAACTAAATATAATTAAACAAAATGTATGACAATTAGAAATTATAAACTCTAATTATTATATTAAGATGTAGTAAATTTTTTTTAGGAATTTTTTTTTTATGATTATTTGGTATATTATTAAAAAATATTTTAGCACAATAGTTTATTGAGGTTGGATGGCACAGAAACTAATGAAATCGTTTTTTATAAAAATTTATTGGAAATTAAAAAAGTAATAAATTTTTTTTTTATTTATTTATTAGAATTTTTAATTTAAATTTTTATATATTTCTATTTAAAAAAAGTAAAAATGGAGAAATTTATATTAATAAATATGTATAAAATAAAATAAAATAAAATAAAATAAAATAAAATAAAATAAAATAAAATAAAATAAAATAAAATAAAATAAAATAAAATAAAATAAAATAAAATAAAATAAAATAAAATAAAATACAATTAACATAAAATAAAATAAAATAAAATAAATCTTTTAAATAATAAATTTATATGGAAAAGATGAAAATAATTAAAGCTATAAATTAATTTATATAAATAATATTTTATAATAAGGAATTAGTGTAATTATGAAAAAAAAAAAAAAAAAAAAAACGAAAAATATTATTATAAAGAATAAACAAAAATATAATATATAGATTAAAATCTTTTAACTATTAAATAACATTTTTTATTTTTATTTTTATTTATTCGTATTTTATTTTATTTTAACATTTATAAAGTTTTGAGATGTTTAGGATTTCTAAGAGATGTAGTTTTCAATAAAGAAAATAAATGTAAAATTAATGAATAAATGAATAATTGAAAAAATAATAAATATAATAGAAGAATTTTTTTATTAATTTAATATATATTATTTATTTATTTGTTTAATAATTATGCTTTCTTTTATTTATTATGTTATTAAATAGAATTTTTTATATTGTTAAATATTTATATTCTTTTTTCTATTAATTTAAAAATTTCTTAAATAGGAAATTATTATAAAAAATTTATTTAATATATAATGCTGATAAAAAATTTGATATAAATAATTATTATTAAAATAAGTCTATTGGTTATGTATGAGTTCTTTTTAAATTAATTAAAAAAGTTTTAATGTTTCACCCAATTTTAAATTAATTTAAATTTGGATACAAATGTAATATTTTATGTCACATTATAATATTATCAAAATATTATATTTATGTAAAAAAAAAAAAAAAAAATAAAATAAACATATCTTTAATTTTATTTTTTAAAGATTAAAAATATAAAAGAATGAAAAAAAAATATAGTTTTAAGCATTTTAAATTTTTTTTTAAAAATATAAAAAAGGTTTTGGGTTTATTTAATAATGTTTAATAATTATTATAATATATTAAATTAAAATTTATATATGTATATATAATAAGAATAATAATATATTTTTAAATAATGTTAATATTGTAATAAAAATAACAAATGAAGATTCTTCGACTTTTCCTTTTTAATATAACTCATTTTATTAAGTTTTTTTTATATATTATTAGTATTTTTCTCATATTTTCTATTTATATAGTAGTATTTAAATGTCATTAAACAATTTTAATTTTATACTGAAATTAAGCAAAATGAAAATGAAATAAAAAACAATAATAAATAATTATAGAATAAAATAATAAAGAATTTACAGTAGTTGAAAAGATAATTAAATAATAAATAAATAAATAAATAAATAAATAAATAAATAAATAAATAAATAAATAAATAAATAAATAAATAAATAAATAAATAAAAAACAAACAGTAATAATGTAAATATAAACAATCAAATAAATAATTATATAAAGTAAAAAAAAGGGTAAAAAATGTATTTTATTTATTATTTTTCTATATCTGTTTAAAAGAAAAAATAAAAAAAGAGGTTTAAAAAATTTTTTTTATGTAACCAAGATATAAACCCTAATATTTAATAATATAATAATTATATTAAAATAAATTATTTTTTTTTTAAAAATAAAAATTACCCTAAAATATAATTATTTACTCTATAGTATTACATAACTTTTAAAACAAATTAAAAATGTCCCCCATATATATTAATATATTATTCTATATATTAACATATAATCATATGTAATGAAAATAATGTAAAGGATCTATTATAAAAAATATCATACATTAACAATAAAATTAATATTATTTATTTATTTATTTATTTATTTTATTTTATTTATTTATTTATTTATTTATTTATTTATTTTATTTTTATTTTTATTTTCATTTTTATTTTTATTTTTATTTTTATTTTTATATTTTATTTATTTATTTATTAATTTTATTTTTATGTTTATTTTTTATATTTTATTTATTTATTTATTCATTTATTTATTATTTTTTATTTATAAATAGTTTCTTCATTATTTGACAGAGAAATATTTTGTTTGTAATGTAGTTTTAATAATGAAAAATTATTATTTTTCATTATTAAATTTTAGCATTAACGATAACTATATACAAATATATATATATATATAAATTTGATTTAAAAGGCTATATCTTTGACATAATATTTGTTTACATTTTAATTTTATTTATTATTATTAATTTTTTTTTGAAGATTTTCTTTATTTGTTTTTTAATAGTATAAATATATATATTAGCAGTCAATAGATAACGTTTTTATGATTTAAAAATATTTTGATTTAAAAATTCATTAAATGTAATGTTAATAACTTCAAATATATATATTTTATTCATTATTAATAATTGAAAAATTATTATTATCATTTTTCTTATATATTATTTTTTTTTAATTTATTTTTTTTTTATCTTTTATTATTACTTTTACTGTTTTTTCTTCTCTTATCATTTTTTTCACCTTTGTAAATTAAATCAGTATGATCATTGGTTGACATTTGTTGATATAAATATCCAAATTGTTGAGTTTGATTTTCATTATTAATAGAAGATGGAGGAATGTCGGAATGATTTTTAATAATTGGTTTTTTAGTAGAGTTTTTAATAATTGGTTTTTTATTGGTGAAAGACATTACAGGTGGAGGTGGATTATCTTTAATTGAAGATGAAGTGACTTTATAATAATCTCTATCAAGTGATGGATAATTAAATGGTGAAACAGCAGAGAGTGGATTGGAATTAGAAGTTTTGAAATTTGATGAAGTCATATCAATTGAAAAATTATTACCACCATTCGTAGAATTTTTATTATTACCACCATTGGTAAGATTTGTATAATTATGAGATTTATAGCTAGAATTACTCTTATGGTAATTACCACTATAATTTTTGGAATTTCCAGTTGATCCTTTATTAGTGACACCATATTTGAAAATTAGAGCATCAGTAGCTAAAATTAATATGAAATTAGATTTTAAACAATGGAAAATAGTGGTAGAACTTTCAAGTTTTTTATTATCTGAAAAAATAGCACTGACAATGTATAAAGTTGAAAGAATAAAACTAACAATATCTACACAAATTAAGATAGTGTAACTGGAATTCTTAATATAACTACCAATACTACTATTTCCTAACATATTATTCTTGTTCTTACTTTTTATAAAGTAAATAATAAAAATAGTACAAATGATATCAGCAACAGCCATGGTTCCAAAAGCAATACCATGACATGTTAAAGAATATTTAGTATTTAAATAACCTTTCATCATACGGTCATAACCATCATATAGTCTTGCACCTGCAAATGGAATTAAAAGAAATGATATAGCATATCTTATATATTTTACAGCTCTTCCTTTTGATATGGCTTCCATTTTTATTAAATTCAAATAAGGAATGGCATATTCACAAATAATCCAAAGGAATTCTTCAACAAAGAAAGGAATAACTTTATCATACTCATTAATTTGACTTTTTTGACAAATAAATGATAGTGTTGAGTGTTCTATCAGAGCTCCAGATAAACCAGCAACAGAAGCATAGAACAACACTTTCCAGTATCTTCCTTTACCAACATGAATATACATTAAACCTACTAAAATAAATTGAATAATAAAAGCATAGAAAAATGTATCTTTTGTTCTTGAATTAAAACCTTCGAAAAAACTATCATAAGGAGTTGATGGACAAGTTTTTGCCTCTGGAGAATTTTTATTTAATTGTTTTTGTTCTTCCATTTTTGTCCAATTAATTAAGATTTTTTTTTATAACCTTTAAGTAGTTTATTGATTTTTTTTATATTTAATAACTATATTTAATAATGAAATAAGATTCGTTTTTTTTTTTAATAGAATTATTATATAGTAATTGAATTATATAAATTTTTTTATTAATCTATCTATTAATAATAATATTATTATACTTTAATTTTTTCATTACTCGATATTTTTTAATTAGAGTTATGTATATTTTTAAAATATTGTTATTATATATATATATATATATACTTTTTAAATATTATACAGTATTTTTTTTATTTTATAATATACAATTTATCAAGTTATTATATTTTTAAATTATTAACAATTTTTAAAACTTAAACTATTTTTCTTCTGAAAACGAAAAGAATAGCGTAAAAAAATTATTTAACTAATAAACTAATAACTAGTAAATTATTATTTGTAAATCTGTTTGTTAATTAAAAATCTATGAAATTATAATTCATAAATATTTTAACATTAAATAAGAAAAATATTTTATTCTCGTAAGTTTTACGGTATCTATGAGAATAATTTTTATAATTATTTTTTTCTTATTTTTTATATATAATTTTTTTATGTAATTTTTTATTATAAAATCTTTTTTATAGAAAAGTTTTTTTTTTCGAATACTTTTTAATGCTTTTATATTTCTTTTATTTCCATTAATTCTAAAACGTAATTAATTATATTGTATAAATTTAATTAAATTTAATTTAATTTGTTATGTAAATGAAAATTAAAAAAAGAAAAAGAAAAAGAAAAAAAAAAAAAAAGTAATAAAAATGGTTATATTATTTTGCTATATAATATATAATATATTTCATTATATTGTAATAAATAAACTTTATTAAAATTATTAATATATTATTTTATATAATTTTTTTATTTTGTTTTTGGGTACAAAATATTATGTGAAGAGTTTTTATTTTCTTTTTATTAATTTATTATTTTTATTTAATAATATGAAGGATTAGTAATAAATAAATTTAAATAAATAATAATTATTCAAAGGCACTTTATTATTACAATTTACAATTTATAAATTTTAAATATGATAGATATTTTTACAAAGATTTTTTATTTTATTATTTATATAAAATATTACTTCTTATAAAAACTATCTGTTGAAAAGATAAAAAATATTATTTATTAAAGTTTAATATATTCATGACATGTAACTTTTTCTTATATATTATTTATTATATAAATAAAAAAAAACTAATAAAATAACAAGAAAAATAAATTAAAAAAGTTTTAATTATATAATTGTATTTAATACCCTATCTTTTATATAAATAAAATAATATATTATATATAATATATATAATATAAACTGAAGTATCATTTATTTAAATAAAAATTATTAATCAATAATGATAATAAATTAAATATAAAAGTAAATATAAAAATATATTATTAATAAATAATCATAATTGTATACAACATATATTATAATAAATTAATAATATATTTATTAATATAAATATACATATAATCTAAAATTATAGGAAATATATTAAATAAAATGACTAATTTTAATTATAACCAAATGGAAAATAAATAAGAATTTCATGTTTTATATAATATTGAATTTTTTAGTTTTTATATATTATGTATAATTATATATATATATATAAAGTTTACACTATTATATATATGTAATATATAATATATAATATATTAGTGTATACCATTTTAAATTTTTAAATTTATATTAATATAGAAGATTTTTTATCTATTTCTTAATATTTCTACCTAAATTAAATGATAGGCTATTTTCTGTTTTACTTTTCTAATGACTAATAAATCCAATAAATCTATAATAGATATAAAATAATAGTTAACTTCTTTTTTTTAAATATTTATTATTAAATTAACTAATAGATATAAATTACCAAAAAAAATTAAAACTTTTAATTTTTTTAAAAAATAAATACTATATATAAATATAATTTAGCGTTAATTAGGTTATAATATAGATTAAACTTTTTGTATTGTATGATCTATTAGTTAATTACATATAATAATAATTTAATAGATTAAAATTGTAGAATAAGAAGTTTTTTTTTTATTTATCCTTTACTAAATTAAATAAATAAATTAACACAAAAGATTTAGAGAAATGAATATGAATAAATCAATGTAATATTTTAATATAAAAATTTAATTAATATATCATCTTCAATTTAGAAAAAAAAGAAAATTGAAAATTAAACAATGACCATAACAATATATAACTTTTTTTAATAATTAAAAGTTTTATTTCAAAACTATATTAAACTATGTAAATCATTTTATTTTTAAGTATTAATTTATTTTTTTTATTTTTAGTATATATATATATTATATTTAATCGAATGGTGTTAAAATAATTTTTTTCATTATACTTTGAAAAAAAAGATTTGCTTAAATATCTTCCTCAGAAATAATGCTACTGCATAATATATTATAGTTACTTTTAATATTATTCTTTTATAATAATATACCAAAAAAGAATATATTAAAGAAATAATAAAAATGCATTATTTAAAATAATTAAAATTACTTTTAGTTTC
Organism: Anaeromyces robustus; assembly: GCA_002104895.1. NCBI lineage: Eukaryota > Fungi > Neocallimastigomycota > Neocallimastigomycetes > Neocallimastigales > Neocallimastigaceae > Anaeromyces > Anaeromyces robustus. Next base: position 89,480 of record MCFG01000219.1, on the reverse strand, counting down.
ATTATAATTATTATAATTAATATAATATAATAGTTATAATTGTAATAAAACATAGAGGTAAAAGAAGGAATATCAATTTTTATTATTATTAATAAAATAAAATATATCAACAACAAACATAATATTTTAATTAAAGAAATTTAATGTTTTAGAAAAAATATTTTTTCTTTCTTATTATATCAAAATTATAGGTAGCAAAAATATTAAAAAATATTTGAATTATAATCATTTTGTTCTTTTTCGTTTTAAATAAAATTTTATATCTACTAATTATTATTATATTTATTTATATATTTTGTTCTTTTTTGTTTTAAATGAAATATTATATCTATTAATCATTATTATATTTATATTTTTTTTAGTTTATGATTATATTTTTTATTTTTTATTTAATTATTTTTACAATGATAATATTTTTTTAAAAGATAGATATATTTGTTTTTTTTCGTTTTATAAAAAATAAATATATAAATAAATATATGAAAATATGATTTTTGAGCTATTCATTTTAATAATAATAAATTATTTAAATAATAGATTAAATAAAAGATTATTTCTTATATTTTTAAATTTTACATATAAAAATTATCATAATAATAGTAAAATATTAAGATATATTATTTCCTTTATACATACATATATTTATATATATATTATGCATATATATTTATTAAATATTATTAAGATTTAATTAATTTTATATTTTGTGAGATTTAGTAATATCAATTGATGTTATTCCAGCTTCTGCATTAAATATTGAATATTTAGCACTAGAAGCCATATTATAATCTATCTCTGTTTCTTTTTTTGTAGAAGCTATATCTGATTCAGTGTTTCTAATATCATATCTAAATATCATTGTATCTGTAGCTATAATTAATAAAAATACAGATTTTAAACAATGAAATAATGTAGTTGAACTTCCAAGGCTTGTATGTTCTGGAAATCTTGTACTGATAATATAAAGAGTTGAAAGTGTTAAACTTACCATATCAATAATAATCAATATAAAATAACTAGAATTTTTAATATAACTTATAACATTAGCATTACTTATATAAACACCTTTTTCTTTATTTTTAATTAAATAAATAATAGCTAAAGTACAAATAATATCAGCAACAGCCATTGTACCAAAAGCTACTCCATGACAAAATTTAGACATTTCTGTATTTAAATAACCTTTCATCATACGGTCATACCCATCATATAATCTTGCAACTGAAAATGGTATAGATAATCCCATAATAAGGAATTTAACAACTTTTATCAATTTTCTATTTCCTAAAGTTTTCATTTTGATTAAATTTAAAATTGGTATAGAATATTCACATATAACCCAAAATATTTCTTCAATTAAAAATGGTAAAACTTTAGTGTAATTTTCTTTTTGACTTTTTTGACATATAAATGCAAGTGTTGAATGTTCAATGAATGCTCCTATTAAACCTGATACAGCTGAAATATATAATATATTCCAATATGTTGCTTTAGGTACATGAGTGTACATCATTGTCATCAATATAAATTGAATTATAAATGCAAAAAAAAAGGTATCTTTAGTTTGATAATTAAATCCTTCAAAAAAATTATTATACTCTTTATTAAAACAAGTATTCGCTTCAGGTGAATTTTTATTTAACGCCATTATGTGTATAATAATATTAATAAAATATTATATTTTATCCTATATACATACATATATATTGCTTATTTTGATTTTAATTTTTTTTAAATTTATAGTTATTTTAATTTCATATAATAAATATTGCACTTTTTCATTTTTATTTTATTAATTTTAATATAATATATTTTTAAAATACTAAAATTTTTATAATTTTATTTTATAATAATATACTTTAAATAATTCTTTTTAGTATTATAATATTTTCAATAAATTATAATCATAATTATGATGATAATACAATATATTAATTAAAATGTCAAAAATAAAATATAATATATAAATTATTAATTACAATTTAAAAATAAAAATTAAAAAAAAAAATTATTTCCAAAAAAAATTATTTCCAAAAAACTTTTAAAATTTATTTAATTTAAGTTTTACTTAATCTAATTATAAATGTTATTGGAGTTTTACTAAAATTTAAGGTTATACTTAGAAAAAAGTATATTTTCTAAGTTACTTAGTAATTATTATGTTTTTTTTTTTTTTTTTTTTTTATAGACAAAAAAGAATTATAATATAAATATATTAATTTGCAATATTTGTATATTTATATATATATTATTTAATTTTAATTTAAATGTATTTAATATATGTATAAAAGAAGCTTTTTTTAATTATAAAATAATTAATTTTTATTTTTTAATATTATATAAAAAAATTGTTATTAGACTGTTTTATTATTAATATTATATATTATTATTAATTAATATCAATAATATATATATATATATATTTTTATTAATACTAACAATTATTTTTAATTAATTGTCTATTATTATTTAATTATTTAGCAAATATTTTACGATAAAATGACCAATCGGTTTATCAAAGAATAAAGTATTATTCTCCATTATTTATATTACTATTTATAAAAAGATTTAGAATTTCTGTTCCATATTGAGTATTTTTAATTTTTTTTTTTAAAGTTTGTTTTTTAAATCATTCATGTTATTCTAATTTTTATAAAAAATAAATAAATAAATAAATAAATAAATAAATAAATAAATAAATAAATAAATAAATAAATAAATAAATAAATAAATAAATAAATAAATAAATAAATAAATAATATATATATATTTATATATTATAATATATATGTAACATATATTAATATATTTTTGTTATGTATCCCAGATTTTCTAATAAAAAAATAATAAATAAATAAATAAATAAATAAATATTTTAAATATAAATAAAGTATTATTATTAAAATTTTTAATTATGAAACATTAAATGGATTTCCAAATTCTATAAAAAATTGAACTATTTATTTATATATTTCGTCTTTATTAGTAAAAAGATTAATAAAAGAAAATTATTTTGAATATTTTAATTTATTTTTGGAAGTTTAAAATTTTTTATCATCGATATTTTACTTTATTATTATAAAAATAAAATACCAATATCTATCTCAGATTTAAATCAACAAATTTCAAAATACAAATTTTCAAAAAAGAAAACTACTATTTATGATACACGCTATTCCTATTTATTTGATGTATGTGAAAGTGAAAATAAGTATGTAATAAACATCTAATTAAACATGGAATAAATATAAATATACAACATATATATAATCCTTATAGAGAATCATTAAATGATGTACATAAAAGTGGAAAAGAAAATATAGTAAAATATATAGTGGAACCTGGAAGCTATATAAAAAAAGTAAAAAAAATATTCATATAATGTAAATGATAGTAAAACACTATTATTTATTGTATGTTTAAATGGAAATGGAAGTATGGTCAAATATTTAGTCCAATATGGAGCAGATACAAACTGTTTATTAAATGTATTATGAAAAATTTTTAACAATTGAAAGATTAAAATTTTTAATTGAATATAATATTGAATATAATATATTAATGTTATTTTTGAAAATTTTAATTTTTTTAATAAACAATTTATTATCAATATTTTACTTTACTTTATCATTATAAAAATAAAATATCAATATCTATGTTAGATTCTAATGTTAATATTGGTAAAGTCAACTATCATCAAAATACAAATTTTCAAAAATATTCTTTATAATACTTATAATGACTATTTATTTAATGCATATTTTAGTGGGTTTTAGTAGAAAAGAAAAAATAGTAAAATATTTAATTGAACATGGAATAGATATAGGTGAACAAAATTAGATGAAACACCATTATTTTTTATGTATGTAAAAAAGAAAATGAAATTATAAAAAATTTGTAAATAAATACAAAATCGTTACAATAAAACGTATTATTAGTGTTTTAATTCTTATTTTATTTATTTATTTATTTATTTTTTGTTATAATTATTTTTATTTTTGTTATAATTATATATGTATTTTTTCTGTATTATAAGTTGCATTATATTTAATGTTGTATAATAATAATTAATAATTACAATATAATGTTTATATGTATTATATTGTTTTATTTGATTTTATTAAATAATTAAAGAGAATAATTAAAAATATTCAATAATAAAAAAATATACCAATAGATTAATAATAAATAATAAATTTGTTAAGTATTATATGAATTAATTATTATAATTATCACTTCTTAACATTATTCTTTTTAATATTAAATATAAAAAAAAATAATTTTATTTAATAGAGATGGTTTATAAATAATAATTAAAATTTGTATTTTATGTAAATAATAAATTATTGTTTTATGTTCTTTTTTTACTATAATTTTTAAAAATTTTCAAAGAATTTCCAATTTATTTTTAATTTAAATGCAGTTGAAGTAGTACAAAAATTTTAATTTAATTTTCTATATTATTTTTTTATTTACTATT